>MU623742.1:0-12117 GCA_025201765.1 Daldinia sp. FL1419
TTATTAATAACCTATTAATTTTTTAAATAAGTTTAATTATTTATATATAGAATAACATTATAATTTATTTAATATAAATATTTTTAAAAATTTTATATTAAATAGGAAAAATTTATAATTAAATAAAAAAATATAAGTAATAATATATTAATAGGACTTTTTAAGAGGATTATATTTATTTGGAATTATTTTATATTTATTTTAAATTATATTTATTAAAATTGTTCTTTTTTGTATTTATTTTTTTATTTTCTTTTTTGTTTTTTTTGGTTATCCAGGACGAAGTCCGGTGTATTATATTGAAATTCTTCCAATAAATTATTATGTGTAATTGATAAGAAATTGATAATAATTGATAAGAATTGATAAGCGCACGAACCATCCACTAAAAAATCTACCCAAATAAGCCACATTTACTTATGCCACATTATATCCACCAGTTATTCCAGGGTAGTTTCTGAGGGACTTAGCAGATTTCAACAAAACTCTAAGTTTTTTTTTTTTTTTTTTTTTTTAAAAAAAAAAGAACGTTTTAAATTTCTAAAAAAAATAATTAAAATAATATTTTTTTGCGGGCTTCGGGATGGACCTATTGGTCACGTGTAACCAATTTATTATAATAATTTAAAAAGTTATTTAAATCAAATTAAATCTATTAAATTTATTAAATTTATTAAATCTATTAAATTTATTAAATCTATTAAATTTATTAAATCTATTAAATTTATTAAATTTATTAAATTTATTAAATCTATTAAATCTATTAAATTTATTAAAAATAATTTAAATAAATTACACTTATTCGATACCCGGACTTCGTCTACTTCCTATTGGAATTAAATTACACTTTTGGCGACCGGCTTCGTCCTGGATTTAATTTTATACATTAAAGAATTCTGAATAAAGGCAAATATATTTTCAAATAAAAGATTATATTTATTAAAATTTAAGTTTAAATATATTAGGAAATTATTAAGAATTTGTAATAAATTATTATTAAGAAATAATAAAACATTTAATATTAATTAAATTTCCTAAATAAAAGATTGTTATAATAATAATATATGGGAATAATATGGATTATTAAAAATAAAATAATATATATATATTTTTTTTAAAATTAATTCCCCCATAAATCTTATATTATAATTAATAATTATTAATAAAATAAATATAGAATAAAATTATATTATAAAATAATTATAATATTAATAATATTAAAATAAATAATCCTCCTAGGATTACTAAAATGTATAAGAGTTGTGGATCTGGTGAATAAAGAATTAAATATAATAAAAGTAATTGTTTAATATTATTAATAATCCTTTAATAAATTTTTTAAAGATTTAAAAACCTTAGAAAAATTATAATAAAACCTTAATAATTAATTCTTAAAACTATATTAAAAAAATATAATTACACTTTTTATATAATTCTTTATCTTTAATAAATAAATTATTTTTATAATATATAATTATATTAAAATTATAATTTCAATATAATATAATATTAAAATATTATATTAAATTTAAAATATTATAATAATTTTTAATAAAAAGATTAAAATATTTAAAAAGGGTTAATAATAAAATAAAATTGAAGAAATAATAAAATATTTATAAATATATTAATTTTCTTTTATTTAATATAATATATATAGAAATAAAATAGATTCTTTAAAATAATATTAAATTATGAATATAATAAATATAATAATATTATATTATAATATTATAAAATATAAATAAAATATATAAAAAAATTAAAATTAGTTAAGAAAGGTTATAAATTGGTAACATTATTTTGAACTATTTTAAAAAGTAAATATAATATTGTGGTATTAAAAAAAAAGTTGTAAAAGTAAAAATAAATAATAGCTTTTTATAGAAATATAAAGTTATTTATATATATTTATATTTTATATAAATTATATATACCTTAGTCTTTCCCTAGAATAATTTCTTTATAATGTAATAATATTTTTATTATTTATAAAAAAAATAATAAAATTATTTTAAACCTCATTATTATTCCACATTTAGGCTATTATTATATTATTTTATAAAATTTAGGTATTATAATATATAAAATGTTTTTTTATATTAAGATTTAATTATTTCTATTAAAAGGTAAGTTTTAATAAGAATATAAGGTAAAATCAAAATTATAATAATATAATTTATTTGGATAAAAGGTAAATAAGTTTTCTCTAGAACATGGTTTTTACCTGGAATAATTACCAAAAGATGGACCAGATACCTGTAATATATTCTAGGTAAATCGGGGTAATAATAAATAAATAAATAATAAATATTAAAGATTTAATTTAAAATATTAAAAATTAAGGTATTTTTAATTAAATATATAAATAATTAACTAATTAAATTATAAGTTTTATAAAAATAATTAATTATATAATATATATAAAGGTATACAAATTTTATAATAAATTAAATATTTTTTTTAAAGAATTAAAATCTTAAAAAAATATAAAAAAATATTAGGAAATATATACTGAAAAATATATATCCCTTAGGGACCCCATTTCTTTTATGGCTACTGCCCAAATATTACGCCCCCTACTGCCTGACTAGTGTTGCTCTTAATAAATTATATAAAAAATTATAATTTATTATTTCACACTCTTCATGCGGTTCCCCATCTTCGGCAAGTAAATCATCTTTATAATGTGCAGCCGCACCGGGATTGTAGTTCTGGCACAACACGATATTAAAATATTACATTAAATTCAGAATATTGTAATAATTTTTAATAAAGGGATTAAAATATTTAAAAAAGGTTAATAATAGGATAAAATTGGAAAAATAATAGAATATTTATAGATATATAAATTTTCTTTTATTTAATATAATATATATATAAAAATAAAATAGATTTTTTAAGGTAATATTAAATTGTAAATGTAATAGGTATAATAATATTATATTATAATATTATAGAATGTAAATAAAATATATAAAAAGGATTAAGGTTAATTAGAAAAGGTTATGGATTAGTAGTATTATTTTAAGTTATTTTAGAAAATAAATATTATATTATAATGTTAAAAAAAATTGTAAAAATAAGAATAAGTAATGGTTTTTTATAAAGATATAAAATTATTTATATATATTTATACCTTATATAAATTGTATATATTTTGATTTTTTTTAAAAATAATTTCTTTATAATGTAATAATATTTTTATTATTTATTAAAAAAAATAAAAAAATTATTTTGAATTTTATTGTTGTTTTACACCTAAACTGCCGTTATATTATTTTATAAAGTTTAGGTATTATAACATATAAAATATTTTTTTATATTAAAATCTAATTATTTTTATTAAAAAATAAATTTTAATAAAAATATAAAGTATAATTAAAATTATAATAATATAATTTATTTGGATAGGCAGTAGGTAGGCTTTCTCCGGAACACGGTTCTTACCCAGAATAAATACTAAAAGATGGATCGGATACCTGTAATATATTTAGGTAAATTGTGGTAGTAATAAATAAATAAATAAATAATTTATTATTTAAAATTATAATAATAATAAGAAAATATTTATATAATTACTTATAATTTAATATTTTAATTAATAAATTATTATTATATTTATTTTATTTTTATAATAATAAATTAAAAGAATAATTATATAATTCTATAATATTATATAAATATATATTTAATTAAATATTAATTTAAATTATATTATTATTATTAAGAAAAATTACAAACTTGATTAATTATCTAACTATCATTTAACCATTCTAATATACTATAACGCTCCTTTAATACTTTACATCAAAAAAACATTTCCAACATATTCTAAAATATTTTAAAGTATACATCAATCTTCTCACATTTTTCCTTATTTAAATCTTTTTAATCCCAATAATATACAAACTTTATTAAAATTATTCTTATTTAATAACTTTATAAATATATTAATAAGATTTACTTTCTTTAATATATATTCAAATCTTATATATCTATCCTTTATTTCTTATTTCAAATAAAAATATTATATTTATATATATCTATTTTTTTTATTAATAATAATATTTATAACCTATTTTATAATATTAATATTATCTTTCAAAATTGTAATAACCTTTTTAGACATTATTTTTAATTTTATAAAAAAACTTTATATTTATAAAATATTATTTACATATTTATTCAACTTTATAAATTTAACTTTTAAAATATTTTTATATATTATATTTTATAACCAAAATAACTATAATATTAATCCTCTTATTATAAAAAATATAATTTTTATAATTAATTTCTTAATTTCCATATTCTTAAATAAATTTATATTAATTATTTTAAAAAATTTTAATTTATTAAATTATTAATATAAATAAATTTTATTTCATTTTTTATATTATATAATAATATTTTTTAAATTTTAAAAATATCTAATAATTTATTTGATTTTTATAAAGTACTTATTAAATAGATTTATTATAAATTTAATTTAAATTAAAATAATAAAATTAAGATTTAATTTAGAAATATAAGTTAAAAAATTAAATTTGTTAATAAATAATATATATTTATATATTTCTTATTTATTAATTTTATCCTTCCTCTTTACCATCTGATTCAATATAATGGGATCGAATAATGTAAATACTGGCTTATAATTTAACAAGTCCAATTCTGTTAGATTATAAGCCAGTATCTATACTGTTCAACCCCACTGTGTTGAATCAGATAGTGAAAAGGGAAAATAAAGCCAATAAATAGGAAATATATGAATATATATTATTTATTAATAAATTTAACTTTTTAACTTATATTATTAAATTAAATTTTAATTTTATTATTTTAATTTAAATTAAATTTATAATAAATCTATTTAATAAATATTTTATAAAAATTAAATAAATTATTAAATATTTTCAAAATTTAAAAGATATTATTATATAATATAAAAAGTTAAATAAAGTTTATTTATATTAATAATTTAATAAATTAAAATTTTTTAAAATAATTAATATAAATTTATTTAAAAATATAGAAATTAGGAGATTAATTATAAAAAGTATATTTTTTATAATAAAAGGATCAATATTATGATTATTTTAACTATTAAATATAATATATAAAAATACCTCAAAAGTTAAATTTACAAAATTAAACAAATATATAAATAATATTTCATAAATACAAAGTTTTCTTACAAAATTAAAAATAATACCTAAAAGGGCTATCATAATTCTAAAAAATAACATTAATACCATAAAATAAACCATAAATATTACTATTAACAAAAAAAACAAACATGTACAGATATAATACTTTTATTCAAAACAAAAAATAAAAGATGGACATATAAAATTCAAATATATATCAAAAAAGTAAATCCTACTAACATATTCACAAAACCACTAAACAAAAATAACTTCAACAAAACTTATACATTATTAGGACTAAAAAAATTTAAGCAAAAAAAAATGTAAAAAAATTGATATATACTCTAAAACATTTTAGAATATATTAGAAATGCTCCTTTAATACGAAATATCAAAAAAACGCTACAATATATCAGAATAGCTAAATAATAATTAGATAATTAATCAAGCTTACAGTTTCTCTCATTAATTATTATTAATAATCTTTGAATAAATTTTTTAAAAATTTAAAATTTTTAAAAGAATTATAATAAAATTTTAGTAATTAATTTCTAGAATTATATTAGAAAAATTTAGTTATATTTTTTATATAACTTTTTATTTTTAATGAGTAAATGATTTTTATTATATATAGTTATATAAAAATTATAATTTTAATGTAATATAATATTAAAATATAATATTAAATTTAAAGTATTATAATAATTTTTAATAAAAGGATTAAAATATTAAAGGAGGTTTAATAATGGGATAAAATTAAAAAGGTAGTAGAATATTTATAGATATATAAAAATTCTTTTAATTGATATAATATATATATAAAAATAAAATAGGTTTTTTAAAGCAATACCAAATTATGAATATAATAGGTATAGTAATATTATATTATAATATTAAAAACAGGATTGTAAAAGTAAAAAGTAATAATAAATTTTTATAAAAATATAAAATTATTTATATATATTTATACCTTATATAAATTATATATATCCTAACACTTCCTTAAAACAACCTCTTTATGATATAAAAATATTTCCATTATTTACCAAAAATAAAAATAAAATTATTATAGACCTCATTATTACCCTATACCTAAATTATTATTATACTATTTTATAAAATTTAAATATTATAATATATTAAATATTTTTTTATATTAAAATTTAATTATTTTTATTAAAAAGTAAATTTTAATCAGAATATAAAATAAAATCAAAGTTATAATAATATAACTTAATTGGATAAATAGTGGGTAGGTTTTCTCTGGAACATAATTCTTACTTAAAACAAATATTAAAAGATAGACCAAATTCCTATGATAGATTCTAGGTAGATCAGAGTAATAATAAATAATAATAATAATTATTAAAATTATCCTATTAATATTCTATATATATTAATTATTTATTTAATTATTTATTTTATATAAAAATTCTTTAAAAACAATTTTAAAAAAAAAGCTATTAATGAAAAATATATATTTTAATATTATTTTATTAATATTATTATTTTTCTTATAAAGTTTATAAATAATTATTCCCATTTATATAACTAATATAAATTTTCTTTTAAGATTTATAATATATATTTTAATTTTAATATTAATTATTATTCTTAAAAAGATTATTTATATTATTTATAATATATATATTAGTTTTTATATTTTTAATAAATAATAATAATATATTTTATAATTTCCTTTAATTATTATATTCTTTATTAAAATTATTATATAATTTTATATATTATATATTAGGTTGATTTTTAAATATTTTTAATTATATGTTATAATTATTGAATTTAATATATCTTTATTCATTTTAATTATGTAAATATTATCGTTTAAGTTTATATATTAATTTAATTTAATAGGTGGATAAAAAATTTGATTTATTTGAATTTAATAAGTATTTTAAGTAATATTTTAATTATTAATATCTTTTTTATAATCTTTTTTAAAATGACTATATTTATTGTATTTATAGTAGAAAGGATTATTTTGGTTGTTTTATATGGGTTTGTTATTAGAAGTCTTTCGTTTTTTAAGGAATTTCTTATTCTATTTCTTTAGGTTTTTCTTTATGTTATGAGTTAAGTTGGAATTAAGGTTTTTTAGAACAATCTTAACTTTAAATTTATTAATGAAATTATTGATTATTTTTATAATTATATAATTCTTTTGAAGATATATAATTTTATAAATTATTTTAATTTATTCTTTGATTTTTTTTATAATTATTTAAAAATATTCTACTGAAGAAAACAATGAAGCCATCTTGGACCTCGCCGTCGCCCCACACCCGGGCCGCCGCCACACCACGTCACGAAGCTCGGGCATTGTAACGCATAAAGTGTTTTTCCATATTAAGGTTTGATCATTTCTATTGGAGGGTGAGTTCCAATAGGAACATAGGGTGAAGCCAAAGTTATAGCAACGTAGCTTATTCGGATAGGCGGCGGGTAGGTTTTCTCCGGAACACGGTTCCTACCCGGGACAAATACCAAAAGATGGACCGGATACCTGTAATATATTCTAGGTAAATCGGGGTAGTAATAAATAAATAAATAAATATTTAAAAATATTATTACTTTTTGTTTTAAGATAAGAGATATATTAGTTTTTTATATGTTGTATATAATTTATTGTTACTTTGAATTGTATTGGATGAGTTTTTTTTTATTATAATTTATTATAATAAATATTGATTGAAGTTTTATTATTAAATTTTACTTATAAAGGTATAGTTAAATATAATTTAATAATTTTAAAATTTTTATATATTTTTATATATTAATGATCAAATTAAGCAAATTATATTTACATATTTTCATAATTATTTGTATTATTTATAATTAATTTATTATAATTAATTTTATTTTTTCAATATAATTAATTTCTTTAAATAATAATTTAAATAGTTCTTTATATATTAATTAATTTAATTGATTAGGACTCATTCAGTTTTGAATTGTCTTTGTACAAAACCTTTATAAAAACGCATATAATTTAATTTATTAAAGATTTAATATTATATTAAATGATACTCCAGCGAGGTGACCAAAACACTAAAGGAGGTTTCGTAACAGGATGAGATCGGAAAGGTAGTAGAATATTTATAAATATGTAAACTTCTTTTTATTTAATGTAATATATATATGAATATAAAATGGGTTTTTTGAAATAGTATTGGACTATGAATGTAATAGGTATAATAATATTATATTATAAGATTATAAAGTGTAAATAAGATATATAAAAAGGATTGAGATTAGTTGGAAAAGGTTATAGATTTATAACATTATTTCAAACCATTTTAAAAAATAAATAATATATTATAATATTAAAAATAAAATTCTAAAATTAAGAATAAATAATAATTCTTTATAGAAATATAAAGTTATTTATATATATTTATACCTTGTATAAATTATATACACCTTAGTCCTTTTCTAGAATAATTTCTTTATAATATAACAATATTTTTATTATTTTTTAAAAATAATAATAAAATTATTTTGGACTTTATTATGAGCAACACTAGTCGGGCAGTAGGGGGTGTGATATTCGGGCAGTAACCACAAAAAGGTGGGGTCCCCAAAGGGTACGTACTTTTCAGTACATACTTCTTAATATTTTTTTATACCTTTTTGGGATTTTAATTTTTTTAAAAAAGATATTAAATTGGAGTAATATAATTATATAATAAAAATTACCTTAAAAGATTTTATTAACCCCCCCCCCCCCCCCTTTAAAGTTTATACGCTTGTTTAAATATAAATAAATTTTTAGAAATTGTTTTTTTACCTAATTAATTTAAGTTCTATATAGTTCTTTAAAGATTATTTTTATAAAGCTTTTATATAAAAATATATAATTTTAGTCTCTTCTTTGAAAATATCTTTTTAAAATATGTTATTATTGGTAAATAATTATTTATATTAATTTCTTTATTTAATTAATTTATTCCCCTCTTTAAAATATAATTACCTTATATCTTCAAATTTATATCACTTCTAACTTACTATAAATTAATTAAAGTATAAAATATATCCTATAAGAATTATTAAAGTTCTTATTTGATACTCAATTTAATATAAAATTTATATACCTTTATATATATTATATAATTAATTATTTTTATAAATCTTATATTTTAATTAGTTAATATGGGTAATGAAGATTCTATTAGGTAGTATATTAAAATTGGAAAAAAGGGGTTCACTTTTGGTACAAAAAGCTACTATTAAAATTATATATAAAAGTACATACCTGTAATATGCCTTATAAATTATGTAATTATTGCCCAAATATCATGCCCCTTACTGCCCGACTAGTGTTGCTCTTTATTATTGCCCCATATTTAAGCCATTATTATATTATTTAATAAAGTTTGGATATTATAATATATTAAATATTTTTTTATATTAAAATTTAATCATTTTTATTAAAATATAAATTTTAATAAAAATATAAAATAAAAATAAAATTATAATAATATAATTTAATTGGATAGGTGGTGGGTAGGTTTTTTCTGGAATATAGTTCCTATTCAAAGTAAATATTAGAAAATGGATTGGATACCTGTAATACATTCTATGTAGATTGGAATAGTAATAAATAAATACATAAATAAATAAATAAATACATATTAAATGATAAGAAAACATTATATTGTATATATAATGGCAGCACTATTAAAAAGAAATAAAAGGGGTAATATATAAATAGTGAATAATTAGGTCCATAATTTACTTAATATTATTTTGGATAACATTATAAAAAAAGAAGAATAAAATAAAAATAAAAACCAAATTAAATGAAATAAATATTATTATAATATTAATTAATAAATTAATAAAAATTAGTTTTTTTGGACTGATCACTTCACAACCAATTCACCTTTTAAAATCAATCAATTTTATTTTATAATTATTAATTTAATATTAAATATTAAATATAATTTTTAAATTAAAAAAAATTATATATTTTAAATTTATTTATATATATATAATTTTAATAATTTTTTTAATATTATAATATATAAATATTAATAATATATTAAATTGGGGTAATATAATTATGTTATTAAAATTATCCTTTAAAGACTTTATTAACTTTTATATAATTAACCTTTTTTAGTTTTCACAAATTTTTTATAATATAAATAAATCTTTAAAAATTATTTTTTTATCTAATTAGCTCAAACTCTTCATAATTCTTTAAAAATCACCTTAATAAAATTTTATATAAATATATATATTTTTTAATCTTCTTATTAAATATAATCTTTAATATGTATTATTATTAATAAATCATGACCTTTATTAATCTTTCTACCCAATCATTTCAATATTTTCTTTAAAATATAGTTACCTTATATTTTTTATTTTATTTAAATTTTTAATTTATTATGGAATAATTAAAATATAAAATATATCCTACAAAAATTCTTAATCAATATATAAACCTATAAAAATTAATTCTTTTCTAATTAAATTAAATTCTTTAAATATTATTTTTTATATAATTTCTTATAATAATTTATAATTTCTTTCTTTTATTAAATATATTGTCTATTTTATTACTTAAATATTAATAATTATTTTTATTAATTAACCTTTTATTTAATTATTTTAATATTTTTTTTAAAATATAATTATTTTATATTTAAATATTATAACTTTTCTTTAATTAAAGTTTTTATTTAATACCTTAATTAAATAATTTCCAAAGGTTTTTATTAACATAAATTCCTATTTAATATCTTAAAATATAATTAAAATTATATTATAAAAACTTATTAATTTTAAAAGAATAACCTATTTTAAAATTCCTATAAACTTTTTCTAAATATATATAAACCTTTAAAAATAAATTCTTATCTAATTAAGTTAAACTTTTTAAAATTATTAATTTTTCTTATAATTTTTTATAATAATATATAATTTTTTTATTAATTAAATATATTATATTAAGTGTTAATTATTATTATTAATAATTATCTCTATTAATATTTTATTTAATTATTTTAATATTTTTATTAAAATATAATTTATTATGGGGTAATAAAAATATAAAAGATATCTTATAAAAATTATTAAAATTCTTATTTATTAAAATTATAAAACCCTATTAACCTCCATAAAACCAACCCTTCTAAAATCTTTACAAATTTTTTTTAAAAATATATAAATTTTTAAAAATTAATTTTTATCTAATTAAATTATTTTTTTAAATATAGAATCATTAATCTTTTCATAAAACTTTATATAATTATATACACCTTTCTAACCTCTTATTAAATATAACCTTTTAAAAATACATTACTATTACCAACAATCACTTCTATTAACCTTTTATCTAATTATTTTAATACCTTCCTCAAAATAAAATTACTTTATATTTAATTATTAAAATTTTTATTTAATAATATTAATCTTAAATTAAAACTCATATTTAATATATTAATTTTTAAAAATTAATTCTTATTTAATTAAATCAAATTCTTAAATATTAACTTATTTAATTTTTTTTATAATTTTTTACAATAATTTATAACCTTACCTCTAATTAAATATATTATTTATTCTATCTCTTAAGCACTAATAATCACCTTTATTAATCAACCTTTTATTTAATTACTTTAATATTTTTTTCAAAATATAATTACTTTACATTTAATTATTATAATTTTTATTTAATTATAATTTATATTTAATATATAAATTCTTAAAAATTATTTTCTTATTTAATTAAATTAAATTCTTTAATAATTATCTTTTATATAATTTCTTATAATAATATATAATTCTCTTATTTTTAATTAAATATATTATTTTAAATATTAATTATTATTTTTAAAAGTTATTTTTATTAATCTTTTTATTTAATTATTTTAATAATTTTTTTAAGTTATAATTAATTATTAAATAATTAAAATATAAGATAAAATATATATTATAA
>MU623743.1:0-12080 GCA_025201765.1 Daldinia sp. FL1419
AATATAAATAATAATTTTATAATTTATAACCAAAAATTTTAATAAAATTATCTTTAAATATATAATTATAAAGCCTATATTATAATAATAATAATATTTAAAAAATTAAATAGATATGAGAAAGTTTGATTTTAAAATATAAATAGGTTTTTTAATAAATTATATATTTATAAATATATATAAAATTTGGAATTTATATATTAATAAAATTATAAAATTAAAAAATATTATGTTTAAAAAAGATAAAATCTTTAATAATAATTTCTAAAAATTATAAAATAAATTTAAAAATAAATTAATATAATAATTTAATGAAATTTATTTAAAATTTTTAACTTAAAAAAAACTAAATATATATAATAATATTTAAATAATTTTTTTAAGATAAATTGAGGATATAAATATATTGGATATAATTAATGAATTAATAAAATTGGGTGAGTTGTTAAATAAAAGGGAAAAAACCTTTGTTATAAAAATTAATTATTTTTATATAAAAATATATTTTTATTTATTATATTTTTTAAATAATTTTCTATTAGTGGTTTTATTTATTATTTATATTAAAATATTAATAATCCTTTATATTATTCTTAATAATAAATGTTATATGTTATGGAAAATAGTGTTTTATATTGATTTCTTAATAAATAAAATTAATATATATAAAGGATATATAATTGATAAAGTAAAAATGTTAAGATTTATTTATTAATTCTTTTAATATAATAAAGAAAATTTAAATAATTTTATTTAAATATTTTTAATAAAAACTAATAAATATGGGAAAATATATAAAAAGGATTTATTAGAATTTTTTAAATAATATTTAAATATTTAAAATTATCTATTATGTAAGATATTTTAAAAAAATTAAATAAACCTATTTTAAAAATTATATTAATATATATATTTAAAAAATTATATTGTAATTAAATAATTAATATAAAAATAAAGAAATATTTAAATATATGTAAATTTATATTTATAAGATTAATAAATATAGTTTCTTTTAATGGTATAAGATATATTTAATAATAAGGAGAAATTAGTAGGTAATTAGTGATAAAAAAACCTATATTTTAATATTTATTAGAAGATTTTTTTGAATATTTATAGTAATAGTAGTTAAATATGATTTTAAATTTATATAATATAATATAATAAATATATTTATAAATGTAAAATTTAAGAGAGATATATTTATATATATATTTTAAAAATATTAATAATTAAAAAAAATATTTTATATTATTAAAATATTTTATAATTTTTAAAAATCACTTTTCTTTTAATAATAAAAATTCTTATAAACTTTAAAAAAATTTAATTTTATTTTAATATCTTAAAAACTATATATATTTATTAAAAATGCAATTTCTTTTTTATATATATGGATAATATTATTATAATATAATAAAAGGAAGTTAAACCAAAGGTTGAATTAATTATTTTTAAATTTAAAAAATAATATAAATTAATTAGAAATAATAACATCAGGGAGTCCTGTGCGACACCAGGGAGTCCTGTGCGAGGGCGAGTGCGTTCTCGAACGGAGGGTCGTGCTCGTCAGGGTTTGAGCCTGGGTATACCGGGAAGTCGCTAAGGATCTGTAGCAGATTATCATTGGGGAATAGCAAAATATTTAATATTAATTAAATTTCTTAAGTAAAAGATTGTTATAATAATAATATATGAGAATAATGTGGATTGTTAGGGATAAAATAATATATATATATTTCCTTTTAAAATTAATTCCTTTATAAACCTTATATTGTAATTAACAAATATTAGTAGAACAGATATGGAATGGGGTTGTATTGCGGGATAATTACGGTATTAGTAATATTAAAATAAATAATCTTTTTGAAATTGTTGGAACGTATAAAAGTTATAGATTTAATAAATAAGGAATTAAATATAATAAAAATAATTATTAAATATTATTAATAATTTTTTAATAAGTTTTTTAAGGGTTTAAAAACCTTAGAAAAATTATAACAAAATTTTAATAATTAATTCCTAGAATTGTGCTGGAAAGGCATAATCACATTCTTTATATAATTCCTTATCTTTGATAAGTAAATTGTTTTTATATTATATAACTATATTAGGGTTATAATCTTAATATAATATAATATTAAAATAACGTATTAAATCCAAAATACCATAATAATTTCTAACAAAAGGATTAAAATATTTAAAGAAAATTAATAATAAAATAATATTAAAGAAATAATAGAATATTTATAAATATACAAGCTTTTTTTTATTTAATATAATATATATATAAAAATAAAATGGATTTTTTAAGGTGGTATTGGATTATGAACGTAATAAATATAATAATATTATATTATAATATTGCAAAGTGTAAATAAAATATATAAAGAAGATTAAAATTAACTGGGAAAGGCTACGGATCAATAGCATCATTTTAAATTATTTTAAAGAACAAATATAATATTATAATATTAAAAAAAGGGTTGTAAAAATAAGAATATATAATAACTTTTTATAAAGATGTAAAGTTATTTATATATATTTATACCCTATATAAATTGTATATACCTTAGCCTTCCCTCGGAACAACCTTTTTGTAATATAATAATGTTTTTATTAATTATTAAAAAAAATAATAAAATTATATTAGATTTTGTTGTTGCTCTATATCTGGATTGCTATTATATTATCTTATATAATTGGTATTATAATATATAAAATGTTTTTTTATATTAAAATCTAATTATTTTTATTAAAAGGTAAATTTTAATAAGAATATAAGGTAAAATTAAAATTATAATAATATAAATTATTTGGATAGGTGGTGGGTAGGTTTTCTTCGGAATATGGTTCTTACCCGGAACAAATATCAAGAGATGGATTAGATACCTGTAATATATTCTAGGTAAATTGGGGTAGTAATAAATAAATAAATAAATAAATAAATTAGAAATAATAAATTATAATAGTTCTTTAAAATTAAAATAATTTAAAATTAAATATAATAATAAATTTAATTAAATTAATTTATTTATATTAATAAAATTATTAATTGAATAAAAATAATTAAAAAAATCTTTAAAATATTTATAATAAAAGAAGAATTATTATTTTATATAAAAATAATTTTATTTTAATTAATATAATAATATTAATAAAAAATACGTTTAATCTTATATATCACAATAATCACCTAACCTAATATTATATTTATTTATTTAAAATTAATTTAATTTAATTTAAATTTAAATTTAAAATATTATATAATAATTAATCAAATTATATAATATTTTTAATATATATAAGGATATATTTTAAAATTAAATAGAAATAATATTTTTAAAATTATTAATAATATTTTATTTATTAATAATATAATTAATTAAAAGAATTTATAAATATATATAATAAAATTATTTAATAAAATAATTAGTTAAAAAATTAATAAATAAAATATAATTATTACCTTTGCTATTAAAATTAAATTATTTGCCTTAACTCAAACTATAAAAGAAAAATTTTATATATTATAATTAATTAAGAACTTTGGAATTAAATTTAAAAATCAAATTATACTCTTATTATATAATAATAAATAAATAATTAGATTAATTATTAAAAATATTAAAAAACTTGAAATGAAATTGAATCATATAGATATACACAATCATTAACTCAAACTGGAAGTTCAAAAAAACCATATTAAAATTAATTATATTAATTTAAAAATATAAACCTAAATAGGTTTATAAAAACACTATTAAAGAAGAAATATATTCATTTTAAAGAATAAATAAATCTAATAAATATTTTAAATTATTTAAAAATTAAAACACTCAAAAATATAAATAAAATAATATAATAAAAATAAAAAATAAATAAAGAAATTATTAAAAAAATATAATTAAAAAATATATTAATTTAAGGGTATAAAAAAATTACATTTTTAATATTATACATTCTAAATTCACCTATTAATTTCATTTAAAGGGGTATGTTAGATTAATAAGCCTAAAAATAATGTAAAAAAATTTTCTCCTTTATAACAATTTTATAAAAAACCTTACCACTCTATTCTAAAATTCTAGCAACAATAATAACAATTTGAATTCTACAATTATAATTTTTCCCTGTATATTGTGTGATAGATATGCTCTGCATTTCATCGTACAAATCTCTATGGAAAACTGACGATTCTATGATTGAGAATTTGAGAACTTGAGCTGATCAGACAGGAAAACAACTTCTGAGGGCTTATTTATGTTGAATATGAGCTTTAATTAAATAGGAGCTCTAATAGCTCCTGCAGGATATACCTTGCATCTCAATTAACCCATAGTAAGCCAGAGGCTGTATAAGTTAGAAGATATAAGGTAACTATATCCTGAAAAAGGGAATAAATTAATTAAATAGAGAAATAAATATATGTGATTATTTGCCAATGGTAGCGCACTTTAGGAGGATATCTTCAAAGAGATTGAAACTGTACATTCTCGTACAAAGACTTTATAAAGAAACTGAATTATAGAACTTAATAAGCTTCTGCTGATCAGGTAAGAAAGATAACTTTCGAGGGCTTATTTATGTCCAAAAGAGCTGTAAAAACCTAGAAGGTCTGGCTTTAAAGAGGTTAATAAGGCTTTTACAGGAGAGTATCTATAATCTAATTATTTTATACCGGTTTAATAAGAGCTTTAATAATTCCTGCAGGATATACCCTAACCTTATATTTTTATTAAATAAAACTTTATAGTTTTATAAATTAATGATTTTATACTTAAGAACTTAAATTGATCAGATAGGAAAATAACTTCTACAAGCTTATTTATATTGAATATAAATTTTAATAGCTTTTGCAAGATATACGCTGCAATTTTATTATATAAAGATTTATAAAAAATTAATAATTTTATATTTAAGAATTTAAACTAATTAAATAAGAAAACAAGTTTTAAAAACTTATTTAACTACATATTAAAAAACCTATAGAAACCTTAATTAGAAAGGTTAAATTGGCGGACTTTATCCTGGCCCTATTACTTTAACTTATTGCTATAAAAAATTAATAATTCTATATTTAAGAACATAAATTAATTAGATAAGAAAATAATTTTTAAGAATTTATTTACATATTAAAAAACCTATGGAAACCTTAAAAGAATTAGTTCCATAAAGGCTAATAAAATCTTGCAACTTCAATTACGTAATTATGCTACAGCCTATTGTAAACCCCCCCTTTAAAAAAAAAACTTATGTAATCAGGGTGACTAAGTTATCCAGGACGAAGTCCAGTATATTATATTAAAACTTTTTTAATAAATTATTATGTAAAATTAATAAAAAATTGATAAATAATTAATAAATAATTAATAAGAATTAATAAGAATTAATAAGAATTAATAAAATAAGGAATATATTAATAAGGAATAAATAAAATATATTAAAAATTTAAAATTTAAAAAAATATTTATAATTGAATATATATTTTTTTATTAATAAGAATTTGAGTTAATTAAATAGGAAATAATTTATTTATATTAAATTTAATTTTTACTAATTTTTATAAGATATGCCTTAACTTTATATTTCTATTGTATTAAATTTTTTGGTTTTAAAAATTAATAATTTTATCTTTAAGAATTTAAGTTGATCAAATATGAAACAACTTTTGGAGGTTTATTTATATTGAATAGGAACTTTAATTGAATAGGAACTTTAATTAAATAAGAACTTTAATTAAATAGGAACTTTAATTGAACAGGAGCTTTAACTGAACAGGAGCTTTAATTGAACAGGAGCTTTAATTGAACAGGAGCTCCTACCCTGCAGTTTTATTGTACGAAGTTTTATGGAAAATTGATGATTTAGTACTTTTAAATTGATTAGATAGGAAAGCAACTTTTAAATGTTTATTTATGTTGAACAAGAGTTCTAATTGAACAAGAACTTTAATAATTCCTACAGGATATACCCTGCACTTTATTATACAAATCTCCATAGAAACACTAATAATTGGGGGTATTTTAATTTAAACTAATCAGATAGGAAAATAATTTTTAAAGATTTATTTATATTAAATATGAATTTTAATTGAATAAAAGTTCCTGCAGGACATACCCTGTAGTTTTATTGTATGAAACTTTATAAAGAATTGATAATTTAATGCTTTTAAATTAATTAGATAGGAAAATAATTTTTAAAGGTTTATTTATATTGAATATAAGTTTTAATTAAATATAGAATTCTTGTAGGATATGCCTTAACCCTATATTTTTATTGTATGAAACTTTATGATTTTAAAAATTAATAATTTTATTCTGAAGAATTTAAGTTGATTAGATAGGTAAATAACTTCGAAGGGTTTATTTATGTTAAATATAAGCTCTAATTAAATAAAAGTTTTAATTGAATAAGAATTATAATTGAATAGGAATTTTAATTGAATAGGAGTTTTTACAATTTTATCATACAAATCTCTATAAAAAATTAATAATTTTATAATTGAAAAATTGAACTGATTAAATAGGAAAATAATTTTTGGGAATTTATTTATATTAAATAGAAGCTCTAATAATCTTTGCAAAATATACTCTTCACTATATCGTACAAATCTCTATAAAAAAACTAATAATCAAATACATCCTAACTTAAACTAATTAAATAAAAATCAATACTTAAAGGTTTATATATTAAATATAAACTCTAATTAAACAAAAGTTTTTATAAAATATGTTTTAACCCTACACTTTTATTATATAAAGTTTTATAATTTTAAAAATTAATAATTCTATGCTTGAGAATTTATATATTAAATATAAATTTTAATTAAACAAAAGCTCCTACAAAATATATCCTGTAATTTTATTATATAAATTTTTATTAAAAAGTAATAATTTTATTTTTAAGAATTTAAATTGATTAGATAGGAAAATAATTTCTAAAGGTTTATGTATGTTAAATATGAGTTTTAATTAAATAAAAATTTTAATAGTTTTTATAGGATATACCCTAATCTTATATTTTTATTGTATGAACTTTTATGAAAAATTGATGATTTTATGTATAAGAATTTGAGTTAATTAGATAGGAAAATAATATTTAAAAATTTATTTATGTTAAATATAAATTTTAATTAAATAAAAGTTTTTGTAGGATATGCTTTGCAGTTTTATTGTATAAATTTCTATAAAAGGATTAATAATTAGGTATGTTTTAACTTAAATTGATTAGATAGGAAAATAATTTTTAAAAATTTATTTATATTAAATATAAATTTTAATTAAATAAGAGTTTTTGTAGGATATACCGTAGCTTTATATTTTTATTGTACGAAGCTTTATAGAAAATTAATGATTTTATATTTAAGAATTTAAATTAATTAAATAAAAATTAATATTTAAAGGTTTATATATTGAATATAAATTTTAATTAGATAGGAGCTCCTGCAGGATATACCCTACACTTCATTATATAAATTTTTATAAAAAATTTAATAATTAAATATATCCTAACTTAAGCTAATCAAACAGGAAAACAACTCTTAAAAATTTATTTACATATTAAAAAATTTGTAAAAAGATTAAATTAATAGATTTTATTTTAGCTCTATCACCCCAATTCATTATTATAAAAAAAATAATAATTATATATTTAAAAAATAAACTAATCAAATAAAAAAACAATTCTTAAAAATTTATTTATATTTTAAAAAACCTATAGAAACTTTAAAAGGGTTGGTTTTATGGAGGTTACTAAGGTCTTGTAGCTTCAATTATGTAATTACATTACAACCTTCTGTAACCCCCCCCCCCCTTATTAAAAAAAAACCAAAAAAAATAAAAAGAAATAAAAAACCAAAGAAAAACCTTATATAATTGGGGTTACTTAGCTATAAAAATAATTTAAAAAGAAATTTAATTAAAAACATAAGAATAATTTTATTAATTATAAATTAAATATATATAATAACTCATATTATTATTATTATTATTATTATCTTTATTTATTATCATTAAATTTCATTTATAAAAGAGTATTAGAATTTCATGATATCTGCAATTATAATTAAATAAATAATTAAATATAAAATCCAATAAATTTAAGACTTATAATACTATAATATACAATAAATTGAAAATAAATATATATTTAAAAATATTATACATAATTTATAAATAATAATAATATAAGAAATTATAAAAAGAATTTATACCTTAATATAAGTTCTTTTTTAAAGGTTAAACTCCTAATGTACATGTTCAATTAAAATAATAAAATTTCTATAATTATATTACAACTCATTACTATTAAAGAATGATGAAAAGAAGTCCCTTATATTTATTAAAAATAATTATTATAGTTTTTAAAGGATTCTATCATAAATCAGGATTTTGATTTAAAAATAACAGAATTAATATCATAATCCAATTTGATTTTAAAGAAATTATCTTATATAACTTAGGTTAATTATTAATGATTTTATTTTAAGAACTCCCAAAACTTTATATACCCAAATTATTAATATACGTTCCTGCACTCCCCAGGGGAACAGGGGAGTACCATTCCTGTATTCCCTAGGGGGTTAAAGAAATACTTTTTGGATTAATTACATAACCTTCTTTTAATTCTAATCCAAATTCCCTTTCATAAAACTTTTTCCTATTTATTTTATAATATTATTTTCTTTTTTAAATAATTATTATTTTTAATAATCTTAATTACCTTTTGTTATATTTAATAAAATGAATAAATTTACTCAAAAATCCATTTAAAATCATTATTTTAAATAACCCTTTTTTATAAATAAAATTAAAAATATTAATTATAAAATTATATTTTATTTTTATTAATTTTTTTAATTAAATTATATAAAAAGTTTAAAAATCTCTTTTTTTTAATTAAATTATATTTAATTTTAATTTTAATTTTACAATTATTTAGAAATTCTTTTAAATACCTTTAAATAAATTAATATAAAAAAATAATAAATAAATAATATTTTTTAAAACTTTTAAAAAATCTTTATAAATTTTTTTTTATAAATATTATATTTTTATTATTAATATAAATAATTTTAATTAAAAAATAATAAGATATTATAAAAAATATTTAAAAATATAAATAAATTAAATAAATTAGAAAAGTAAAAAAAAAAGGAATAGTAAAAATTAATTATTAAATAGGCCTATTTATTAAAAAAAATAATTCTATATTTTATTTAATTTCAATTTTAAGTAAAGTTTTTACTAAATATCTCCATTAATTTAGGTAATTTAGACAATTTAGCTTTCTTTGATAAATTTATTTTAATTCCTTTTAGAAATTTGTTAAATACACCTTAAATTCCTATATATTTTCTTTAAATAAGTAATCTTTCCATTTAATCAAATATTAAATTCTATTCCTTATTTTTAATTATTTAATATTTCTTTTTATTTTATATTTTTTTTAAATATTTTTTTTAATTTCATATCTTAATTAATAAATATATTTTATAATATAAATTTTTAAAAGAAATTTAAAAAATTAAATATACTTATATTATTTAAAGTAATATTAATTTATAATTTATAAATAAAAATATTTTTTTAAAATTTAATTTATTATTAAATTATTTTATTTTTATTTATAATATTTTTTATATTAATTTTAAATATTCTTAAAATAAATATATGTTATTTTCTTTTATTAAAATTAATTTTTCAATTTTTTATTCATTATTATATTTTTTTATTTATAATTAAAGAAATATTGATTCTTTTTATAGTATAAATTAGAAAAATTTAATATATTTATTTAGAACTTTGATTTTTAAAACTATTCTTATAAATGCAAATATACTTTCTTCTGATAAAGTCAATTATTTTATAATTATTTTTTCTTTAAATATTATTTTATATAAGAAAATTATTATATTTTTATTATTTAAGATATTATAAATTATTTAAATTATTAAAAATAATTTTATTTAATTATTTTATTTATAATTAATATAATAACAAAAGTATTATTTTAAAATTTAATTTAATTTTAAAATTTAATTTAATTTTAAAATTTATTTATTAATTTTTAAATAAATTATAATAAAAGTTTTTTATTTAATCTTATTTTTTTATAAAGCTTTTTAAAAATTTAAATAAAATAAATAATTTTAATTAAAAATGATTTTTTTAAAAAATTTATATTTATTTATAAATTTTTAAAAAAATATAAAAATAAATTATTTTATAATATTAGTTTTTTATATTAAGATAAAATATGTATATTCAATAAACTTATTTACCATTATTTAAATATTATTATTATTTCTTCTTATTAATTAAGTTTTTAAATAATAATAAATTAGTAATAAAATCCCAAATTATTATATGTTATATTTAGTTTGGGATAAAGGTAAATTAAAGAAATTTATAAGGTTTGTATTAGATTTTTTTACTTTTAATATATATATTATAATTTTTCAATATTTCTTTAATAATCCTCCATAATTTAAGAAAATTATAATCTCTTTTTATTTTTTATAAAATTTTATATTTTTTCTAATAATTAGAAAAGATATTTTTATAAAGAATCTTAACAACTTCCTTTTAAAAAACTTTTAAAATATATTTTTTATCCCTATAACATCTTTTCTATTTCTTTTTAAAGATTATTACTTTTTTTTTAATTAAGACTTTATTGAACTTTTATATTCAATTTTTATGAATTATTACTTATATTATTTTAATAAATTATTTAAGTTTATTACTATTATTAAAAGTTAATATAAAATATATATAAAATATATACCTTTTATTAATTTAATATATTAATTTATATATTTTTCCATCCTTTAATATAATAAATATAAAAATTAAATTTATTAAGATCCATTTTTTATTTCTATTATTAATCTAATAATTCTTTTATAATACTAAAAGTTTTTAAATTTTCATGATCTAAAAATACTTTAAATTCTTTTTTTATTTTTATAAAATATAACTTTAAATATTTAAATATTTAAATTATTATTAATAATTTTTTATTATAAATAAATATTTTAATTCAAATTCTTAAAAAATTTAAAAATAATAAGATATTGGATACCACTTCCTATTTTCTTTTAGTTATTCTAATATGGTTTTATTACTCTAAAATTCGTATTATTCTAAAACTATTCTTATAATAAAATTTAATATATTTACATAAATTTAATTTTTTAAAAAATTTAAAAAATAATATATTAAAATAATAACAAAGAATTCTTTAAATCTTTAAAATATTTAATTTATTTTTAATATCCATATAAATAATTAATTTTCTTTTTAAATTATATTTATTATTAATTAAATTATTTTTCAAAAATCTTGTATTAAATTTTTAATAGAATTAACAAAATTATAAAAGAATTATATTTCTTTAATTAATTTTAAAATTTCTTAATCCTTTATTTAAACCAATTTTCTTTTTTAAATATAAACTTTTTCTAAAATAATAATGAATTTTAAATATTTAATTCTTTAACTCTCCATTAATATTTCTTTAGATTTATTATTATTTTATATTTAAAATATTTTTTATAAATTCAAAAATAAATTAAAATATTATTAATATATTTTTATGAAATTATTATTATTATATATTAAAAAATAATAAAAATATTAGTTAATCTTTATAATATAATTAAATATTTAAAATACCTATAAGATATTCAGAACATGATCTTCCATTCTTTTCCTTTAATTATTTTGATTTTATAACATCTATTTGGAATATTAATGGTTATAAATTATTAAACATTATTAAATTATTTATTTATTATTTTTAATAAAAGAAAAAAAATACCTATTCTTTATAATAATATTATTTAATAATTAATAATTATTTATTATTTTAAATATTAAATTATTTTTATTTTTTATTTTTTATTTTTTATTTTTTATTTAATTTTAATTTAAGGATTAATAAAATTGGATATTTTATTAAGAATTTTAATTTTTTAATATATTTTTATTTTGAATTTTTATTTAATTATTCTTTAAAGATTTATTATTATAATTTATTTAAATAATATATCTATTATAAATATAATTAATAAT
>MU623744.1:0-12026 GCA_025201765.1 Daldinia sp. FL1419
AATTAATATTTTATTAGACATATATATATATAAAGTATTTAAATCCATAATTTTAAAATTTCTTATTATTTATAATATTTAAATTATCTTTTATTTAAGGGTTATTATTATAAAAATAATATCTATTTATTTTATAATTTTATAATTAAATTAATTAATAAATATTAAGTTTTAAATAAATAAATATTTTATTAATTTATAAAATATATTTATATTTTTTATTTAAATAATATTTATATTATTAAATGGAATATAACTTTATATTTATATTGAATTCTTTAATTGAAATATTGTAAGAATAAATGTTAAAGATGAATATAATAATGAAGATAATGATTTGGGAAGGTATATGTTTTGGAGGTTAAATAATATTAAATAATAATTATTTATTATAAAGGTAATTAAAAATATAATATTAATGTTATTTGTATTATTATAATAAAATTTTTTAAATTATTATAATAATAATTCTTTTAACCTTATTAATTTATATTATTAATTATTTAATAATATTAATTAATATTAGTAAATATATATATAAAATAAATAATAATAGGGGTAAAATTGGTATATTAAAGTTATTTAAAGAAGAAAGTTATTTAAGAAAGATAGGTAGGAAACCTATCCTTATATAATAATAGATACATAAGTACTTCTTAATGATAATATGCCATATCAAAGCATATAAATCATATAACCACCACATTTATATTTATATTATTATTTATATTTATAATATTATAAGAAATATTAAAAAATAATAATATAAATATTAAAATTATATTATTATTTTATTTTATTAATAAATTTTTAAATTTTATTTAAAAGTTTTGAATTTTATTCTTATTAAAAAGTTTTATTTATTATTATTATTTAAGAAAATAATAGTAATTCAGTATTTAAAGAATCAATAATAATTTAGTAATTAAAAATACTATTAGTTTCTTAAATACCTTAACAAGCTCCATAAGCACCTTAACAAACCCCAGCAGTTTCCCAATCTTTTATAAAACCCTTAAAATGTTTATTGATATTAATTATCTTATAATACAAATAATATCAACCATATCTATTAATAAATTTAAACAAGTAAATGAATAAATATAGTTCTTAAAAAAGAAAAAATTATTAGATGGGATTATAAAATTGTTATATATTTCAAAATGATCAATTATTACATTTTTGAATAAGGTTTATAAAGATAATTAAATTTTTCTTAATTATTTTCGTATTTTAAGATATAAATATAAGAGATCATCAGTTTAATTTAAATAAAAATAAAAAGGAGGATTATAAAAGAACCAATCTTAACCTGATATATTTAAATGCTCTAAGATCGTGACCTAGTTGGCACTTATATATTAGACCTGCAATATCACATAACTACGCAAAAAAATAAAATATTGCTAAGGTAGGAATATTGGTCATGTGATTATGGTGGTACAAGACCCACCTTAATCCTATATATAACTACATATTCTAATTATACGATCAGAATATGTACTTATCTTTTACAACAACCACTTTTAACCACTTTTGACTTAATATATTTAAATACCCTTATTTTTATTATTATATGCAATGGTACCTTATCCATCTAATATATTTACTTTCCAAAATGGCTCAAAACAGTACTAAATAAAAAAAGAATTAAATAATAAAAAGAATTATTAATAATAATAATTGATATTTAAAAAAATAAATGAAATAATATTTATAAACTATTATAAAATTTATAAAGAAAATTAGATAAATTAATATTGAAAAATTTAATATTATTAAATGAAAATTATAATAAAATAAAAATTATAATAATTAAATATATTTATTTATTTATTATTACTCCAATCTACCTAAATTATCTTACAAATATTAAGTCCATCTTTTGGTATTTGTTTCAGGTAGGATTTATATTTTGGAAAAAACCTACCCACTACTTATTTAATTAAATTATATTATTATAATTATTATTTTATTTTATATTTTTATGAAAATTCATTTTTTAATAAAAATAATTAAATTTTAATAAATAATAAATATATTAATATATTATAAAGAAATTATTTTAGGGAAGGGTTGGGGTATATATGGTTTGTGCAGGGTATAAATATGTATAAATGATTTTACATTTTTATAAAATATTAATATAAAGGTCCGGGCCAAAAATCTTATACATATCCAACCTGTTGGATGGACAAGGTACCATTGCATACAATAGTAAAAGTGAGGGTATTCGTAAATTCAGTCAAAAAGTGGTTGTAGAAAGATAAGTACGTATTCTAACCGTGGTCAGAATATGTAAGCTTATATACAAGATTAAAGTGGGTCTTGTACCACCACCAAAGTTACATGACTAATATTCCCATACAACCCTTGTAAAAGTATGAATAAAATAAAATACACCATCCTTTTTTTTAAAAGAAATAAAATAAAATATATAATTATAATAATAATTATTTAATAAAATATTATTTAAATAATTAAATTATATTATTATTGATTTTATTATTTATATTATTAATATTAAATTCTTTTATTAAACTTTTTAAAATATATATATATTAAAATTTTATAATTTATTTATTTTTATAATTATTTCAAATTTATTTTAAATAATTTATAATTTTATATTAATTTATAATTTTATTTTAAATTATATTTTATTTTAAAAATTAAATTTATTTATATTATTTTTTTAATATTGAACTTATATAATAATAAATAAAATAAAATTTTAAATAAATATTTCATTAATTAAATAATTTAAAATAAAAAACCATCTAATTTTATTTATTTTCTATATTGAATTATTTAATTTTGAATTTTAAGGGTATAAAATTTGAAATATTTGGTTCTTTTATTAAGGGATTATATGCACTATGATCTTTTATGGGGCATGTGTAAGACTTTTGGCCCGGACCTTTATACCCATTCTTACTTTTATAACCCTTTTTTCACCACCACAATATTATATTTACTCTCCAAAATGGCTTAAAGCAGTACTACTAATAATTTATTTATTTATTTATTATTACCCTGATTTACTTAGAATATATTATAGGTATCCGGTCCATCTCTTGGTATTTGTTCTGGGTAAAAATCATATTTTGGAAAAAACCTACTCGTTACTTATTTGAATAAATTATGTTGTTATAATTTTGGTTTTATTCTATATTTTTATTGAAATTTACTTTTTAATAAAAATAATTAGATTTTAATATGGAAAAATATTTTATACGTTGTAATATTTATTATATGGAATGATGTAGCAGCGGCCCAGGTGTGAAACGATAATGAAATCCAAAATAGTTTTATTATTTTTTTTAATAAATAACAAAAACGTTATTATATTGTAAAGAGGTTGTTTTGGGGGAGGGTTGGGGTGTATGTGGTTTGTGCAGGGTATAAATATATATAAATAATTTTATATTTTTATAAAAAGTTATTATACATTTTTATTTTTACAACTTTCTTTTTAATATCATAATATTATATTTGTTTTTTAAAATGGTTTAAAATGGTGTTACTAACCTGTAACCCTTTTTAATTAACTTTAATCTTCTTTATATACCTTATTTACACTTTGCAATATTACAATATAATATTACTATACTTATTACATTCACAATCCAATATTATCTTAAAAAACCTATTTTATTTTTATATATATATTACATTAAGTAAAAGAAAGTTTATATATCTGTAGGTGCTCCATTATTTCTCTAATATTATCTTATTATTAACCCTTTTTAAATATTTTAATCCTTTTATTAAAGATTATTACAGCATTTTAGATTTAATATAATATTTTAATATTATATTATACCAAAATTATAATCCTAATGTAGCTGCACATTATAAAAACAATTTATTTATTGAAAATAGGGAATTGTATGAAGAATATGATTATGCCTTTCTGGTACAATTTCGGGAATTAATTGTTAAGATTTTGTTGCAATTTTTTCAAGGTTTTTAGGCTTTTAAGAAATTTATTAAGAAATTGTTAATAATATCTAATAACTATTCTTATTATATTTGGTCCTTTATTTGCCAGATCTATGACTTTTATACGTTTTAACAATTTTAGGAGAATTATTTGTTTTAATATTACCAATATTATAATTATTCCGCAATATAACCTTATTCTATATCTATTCTACTAATATTTATTAATTACAATATAAGATTTATAAAAAAATTAACTTTAAAAGGAAGTACATATGTATTACCTTATTCCTAACAATTTATATTATCCCCATATATTATTATTACAACAATCTTTTACTCAAAAGGTTCAATTAACATTAAATATTTTGCCATTTCCCGATAATAATCTGCTACAGATCCTTAGCGACTTCCTGGTGTACCCAGGTTCAAGCCCTGTACTACTAATAATTAAATATAAAATAATTAAATAAATAATTAGTAAAAATAATTAATAATAATAATAATTAATATTTAAAATAATATATTTAATTAAAAATAAGAAAATTATATATTATTCTAAAAAAAGTTTAATTTAATTAAATAAATTTATTGCATTAGGTCCAGGACGCTGTAATAATCCTCAGTAAGGGGTCCAAAACATTTAAGGAGGATTAATAATGGGATGAAATTGGAAAGATAATAAAATATTTATAAATATGTAAATCTTTTTTTATTTAATGTAATATATATATAAAAATAAAGTGGATTTTTGAGATAATATTGGATTATGAATGTAATAGGTATAATAATATTATATTATAATATTGTAAAATGTAAGTAAGGTATATAAAGAAGATTGAAATTAGTTGGGAAGGGTTATAAATTAGTAATATTATTTTAAGCCATTTTAGAAAATAAATATAATATTATGATATTAAACAACCTGTGCTAATCAAATAAGAAAAACAATTTTCAAGAACTTATTTATATTTAAAAGAGTTATAGAGACCTAAGAAGTTTAGTTTTAAGGAAGTTAATAAAATCTTTATAAAGTAAGATTTATTATATAAATATATTACCCCAATTTATTATTCAAAATGAAATCCAATATATTATCCAAACCAAAATCCAATATATTATACTAAAACTCTTCTAATAAATTAGTATATAAAATTGATAGAAAATTAATAAATAATTAATAAAAATTAATAAAAATTGATAAGAATTAATAAAAGATAAAAAAACATATTAAAAATTTAAAATTTAAAAAAATATTTATAATTAAGTACATTTTTTTTATTAATAAGAATTTGAGTTGATTAAAGAGGAAAAGAATTTTTAAAAATTTATTTATATTAAATTGAAATTTTAATAGATATGCCTTAACCCTACATTTTTATCGTACAAAATTCTTTGATTTTAAAAATTAATAATTTTATCCTTAAGAACTTAAACTAATCAAATAAAAAAACAACGTTTGGAGGTTTATTTATATTGAACAAAAACTCTAATAACTTTTATAAAATATATCCTATACTTTATCGTACAAATTTCTATTAAAAAAACTAAGAATCAAATACATCCTAACTTAAACTAATTAAATAAAAAAATAATGTTTAAGGGTTTATTTATATTAAATATAAACTTTAATTAAATAAAAGTTTTTATAAAATATACCTTTCAGTTTTATTATACAAAACTCTATAGAAAACTAATAATTCTATACTTGAAAATTTAAGTTAATCAAATAGAAAAACAACTCTTAAAGGTTTATTTACATATTAAAAAGCTTATAAAAATTTTAAAAAGGTTAGATTGGTGGATTTTATCCTAATTCTATTACCCTAATTTATTATTATAAAAAAATTAATAATTCTACATTTAAAAACTTAAACTAATTAAATAAAGAAATAATTCTTGAAGGTTTATTTACATATCAAAAAACCTATAAAAACCTTAAAAAAATTGGTTTTATAAAAATTAATAAAATTTTGCAACTTTAATTATATAATTATATTACTTAATTATATAATTATATTATAACCTTTTATAAAAATTCCCCCTTTAAAAATAAACTTATATAATTAAAATAACTTAATTATAAAAATAATTAAAAAGAAATTTAATTAAAAATATAAAAATAATTTTAATTTAAATAAATTAGAATAATAAATATAATAATTATTATATTATTTTAATTTAATAATTTTTTTTAATTTGAAAATTATATTTATTATTAAATATTAATTAATAATTATTGGTCCTCTAGGAGGACCACGTCTACCCGGGATCGCTCCGCGCCTACTCCGAACCGTACTCGTTGGAATTACCCTCCTCTGCGTCCGCTTCTTTATCCTCTTTTTAACTTTTTTTGGTTATATATATTAGGAAATCTTAAGTAAAGGTGAATGCATTTTTAAAAAGAAAGTTATACTTATTAAAATTTAAATTTGAATATATTAAGAAATTATTAAGGATTTATAGCAGATTATTATGAAAGAATAGTAAAATATTTAATGTTAATTAAATTTTTTAAATAAAAAATTATTATAATAATAATATATAAAAATAATATAAATTATTAAAAATAAAATAATATATATATATTTCTTTTTAAAATTAATTTCTTTATAAATTTTATATTATAATTAATAAATATTAATAGAATAGGTATAAAATGGGATTATATTATAAAATAATTATAATATTAATAATTTTAAAATAAATAATTTTTTCAAAATTATTAAAATATATGAAAATTGTAGATTTGGTAAATAAAAGATTAAATATAATAAAAATAATTATTAAATATTATTAATAATTCTTTAATAAATTTTTTAAGAATTTAAAAATTTTAAAAAAATTATAATAAAATTATAATAATTAATTTTTAAGATTGTATTGGAAAGGTATAGCTACATTCTTTGTATAATTTTCCATTTTTAATAAACAAATCATTTTTATAATATATAATTATATTAAGATTATAATTTTAATATTATATTAAATTTAAAATATTATAATAATTTTTAATAAAAAGATCAAAATATTTAAGAAAGGTTAATAATAGAATGAAATTGAAGAAATAATAGAATATCTACAGATATATAAACTTTTTTTTATTTGATATAATATATATATAAAAATAAAATGGATTTTTTGAAATAGTATTGGACTATAAATGTAATAAGTATGGTAATATTATATTATAATATTATAAAATATAAATAAGGTATATAAAAAAGATTAAGGTTAATTAAGAAGGATTACAAATTAGTAACATTATTTTAAACCATTTTAAAAAATAAATATAATATTATAATATTAAAAAGAAGGTTATAAAAATAAGAATAGATAATGGCTTTTCACAAAAATATAAAATTATTTATATATATTTATACTTTATATAAATTATATATACCTTAACCTTCCCCTAAAATAATTCTTTTATAATGTAACAACACTTTTATTATTTATTAAAAAAAATAATAAAACTATTTTAAACTTTATTATTACCTTATACCTAAACCACCACCATACCATTTCATAAAGTTTAGATATTATAATATATAAAATATTTTTTTATATTAAAATCTAATCATTTCTATTAAAAGATAAATTTTAATAAAAATATAAAATAAAATTAAAATTATAACAATATAATTTATTTAAATAAATAATGGGTAGATTTTTTCCGGAATATAATTCTTATCCAGAATAAATACCAAAAGATAGACTGGATACCTGTAATATATTCTAGGTAAATCGGGGTAATAATAAATAAATAAATAAATAAAATTAATAATTATTAATATAAAAATGATTAATCCTAAAAATAAAACTGGTCACTTTGCAACCAACCCTAAAAAAACTAATTTTATTTTAATATATTAAATAAAAACTTTTATAATTTTTATAAAACATACCTTATATTTTAATTATTTTATAATAAATTATATTCTAACAGTAATAAATATTAATATAATAAAATATAATAATAATAATAATATATATTTAAAAAATTATATTTAATAAAAGGATTAAAAATATATATATTTATATTAAATTTTATAAAAATAACTTCTAAAAAATTATAATAAATTTAAATTAATTAAATAAGAAAAATAACTTTTAAAGGCTTATTTATATTTAAAGGATTTGTGGAAATCTTATAAAAGATTATTTTATTAAAATTAATAAAGTTTTATAAATTAACTTTAATTATGTAATTATATTATTTATGTCTTTCTTATTTCATTAATTATGCTATAAATCCAATTAACCAATTAGTTCTTAAAGAATTTAAGGAAAAAAACCTGTAATTTTGGACGTTTTCAATTGTTGTACAATAATTTCCATTTAGAAATATATATAATATATCTTAAAAAATCATAAATTTAATTAAATTTCAAATAATATTAATTATAAATATTTTTAAATAAATTTTAAATTAATATATTAAATTAAAATAATTTTAAATTTTGATATATTTTGTGCGCGTGCTTGTGGCTTCTTATGGCATATAGTTTTTTCAATTGAATAAGAGCTTATATTAGCAAAATCCCTTTTATAAATTATTTAATTAGGGTATTGAATAGGAATTTTAATTGAATAAGAATGTTAATTGAATAGGAGTTTTAATTGAATAGGAATTTTAATAGTTAGATATAAGGTAATTATATTTTAAAAAAAGGTAAGTATTAAAATGATTAAATAAAAGATTAATAGAATTAATTATTAATAATAGTAGTTAATATTTAAAATAATATATTTAATTAAAAATAAAAAGGTTATAAATTATTATAAGAAATTATATAAAAAATAATATTTAAACAAATTAACTTAATTAAATAAAAATTAATTCTTAAAGGTTTATATATTGAATAGAAGTTTTAGGTAATTAAATAAGAATTTTAATAACTATTTAAATATAAAGTAATTATATTTTGAAAAAGGTATTTAAATAATTATATAAAAGGTTAAATAATAGAGGTTATTATTGGTATTTAAGAAATAGAATAAATAATATATTTAATTAGAGATATAGTTATAAATTATTGTAAAAGATTATATAAAAGGTGATTTTTAACGAGTTTAATTTAATTAAATAAGAAAATAACTTTTAAAGGCTTATATATTAAATATAAACTTTAATTAAATAGGAATTTAATAATTCTTACAGGATATGCCCTGCACTTTATTATATAAATCTTTATAGAAAGATTAATGATTTTATACTTGAGAACTTAAGTTAATCAAATAAGAATTAATATTTGAAGGTTTATATATTAAATAAAAGTTTTAATTAAATAAAAGTTCCTGCAGGACATGCCCTATAGTTTTATTATACAAAGTTCTATGGAAAATTAATAATTCTATATTTGAGAATATGATTTAATTAAATAAGAAATGATTTTTAAGGATTTATATATTAAATAAGAATTTTAATAATTCTTATAAAATATGCCCTATATTCAACTATTTTATAATAAATTAAAAATTATATAGAATAAATAATATGAAGTAATTATATCCTAAAAGAAATATTAAATTAATTAAATAGAAGAAATAATAAAAAAAACTACTTATTAATAGTAAAATATATTAAAAATTAAATAAATAATATATTTAATAAAAAATAAATTCATAAATTATCATAAAATCTATAAAGAAAATATAATATCTTTAATAAGTTTAATTTAATTAGGTAAGAAAATAATTCCTAATAATTTATTTATATATAAAAGAACTTGTAGAAACCTTAGAAGGGTTAATTTTATAAAAGTTAATAAGGTCTTACAAAATATTTTTTTTATATAATCATACTATTTGGGATTAATATTAAAATAATTATATAAAAGATTAATAATAATAATTAACATTTAATATAATTTATTTATTTATTTATTTATTATTATTCCGATTTATTTAAAATATATTATAAGTATCTAATCCATCTTTTAGTATTTGTTCCAAATAGGAACCGTGTTCCGGAGAAAACCTACCTGCTGCCTATCTGATCAAGTTACGTTGTTATAATTTTGGTTTCACCTTATATTCCTATTAGAATTTACCTTCTAATAGAAATAATCAAACCTTAATATAATATATTTAATTAATAAGAAAATTGTATATTATTATAAAAAACTATAAAAAAATTGATAATTCTGAAGAGTTTGATTTAATTAGATAAGAATTAATTCTTAAAGACCTATATATTAAATACAAATTGTAAATAATACCTAATTCTTATAAAATATACCCTGCACTTTTATTATATAAAACTTTATAAATAATTAATAATTCTATATTTAATAACTTAAATTAATTAAATAAAAATTAACATTTAAAAATTTATATATTAAATATAAATTTTAAATAATTAAACAAAAGTTTTAATAATATTTTAATTAATTTATAATAAATTAGAATTTATATGGAATAGAAGATGTAAAATAACTATATCTTAAAGATAGAAAAATAATCAAATAGAAAAATTAATAGAAATAATTACCTAACAATAATAACGTATTTTTAGGAAATTATATTTAATAAAGATAAGAAAAGTGTATATATTCATATGAAGCTTTATAAGAAAATTAATGGTTCTATATTTAAGAATATGAGTTAATTTTGTAGAATTTGATTTGATTAGATAAGAATTAAATATTAAGGGTTTATATATTGAACATGAACTCTAATAGCTCCTGTAAGATATGCCCTATATTTCAATTAACCCATAATAACTAAAGGTTATATAAAAGAGAGGATATAAGGTAACTATATCCTAAAAAATATAATAAAATAATTAGGTAAAAGAATTATTATATATAATTATTTACTAATAATAATACTTTATAAGAAGAAATATTTAAAAGAAAACTAAAAGAATATATATTATTGTATAAAACTTTATGAAGAAATTAATCATATAAAACTTAGAAAATCTAAATTGATTAAATAAGAAAAATAACTTTTGAAGGTTTATTTATATTTAAAGAATTGTGGAAATTTAGATGGATTTAGTTCTATGAAGGCTAATAAGGTCTTTATTAAATAATATTTATTATTTAATTGTTCTATATTGGTTTAATATATATATTGAATAAGAGCTCTGATAATTCCTGCAGGATATGCCCTGTATTTCAATTAACCTATAATAAGCTAATGGTTATATAAATTAGAAGATATAGGGTGATTATATCCTAAAGAAAATATTAAGATGATCGGGTAAAAGAACAAATATATATGATTATTTACCAATAGTAACGCACTTTAAAAAGATATCTTCAAAAGAAAGGAATAAAAGACTATATTATCGTATAAAGACTCTATAAAGAAACTAAGCTATAGAACCTTATAAACCTTCTTTAATCAAATAAGAAAAACAATTCTTAAAGGCCTATTTATATCTAAAAGAGCTATAGAGATTTGGAGGGTTTAGTTCTAAGGAGGCTAATAAGGTCTCTACAAGGTAATATCTATGACCTAATCGCTTTACACTAATTTAATATTATTGATATTTATATATTATAATATTAAAACAAATTATTGAAATTATATATATATAAGTTTTAAATATATTATTTTATACATAAAAATTATATTTATTATTAAATATTAAATTAATATTTATAAAGCGGGGGCGATTAGTCTTAAAAAGCTAATTGGTTATAAAGCAACCAATCCAAAAAAAACTAGTCTTAATTAATTATAATAAAAAGTTTTATTAAATTAAAAGAATTTAATTTTTAAAAACCTATATATTAAATAAAAGTTTTAATAATTTCTAAAGGATATATCCTATATTTAGATTATTTATAATAAATTATATTATAAAAAATTATTGAAATAATTAAATGAAAAATTAAATAAAAGATTTATTTATAATAGTAATTAATATTTAAAAAAAAAGTTATATATTATTATAAGATATCATATTAAATTAATATAATATAAATATATAATTGGAATATATAATATAAATATATAATAGGAATATATAATAGGAATTATTTTAAAGGATTTTAATAAATATTTTCATAAAGTTTATATATATTTATTTAAATATAAATAAACCTTTAAAAATTATTTCTATA
>MU623745.1:0-11982 GCA_025201765.1 Daldinia sp. FL1419
TTTTTGAAAATATAAATTAAAATAATTTAATATATTTATTCAAAATTTTTATTTTTAAAATTACTTTAATAAATATAAATATATTTCCTATTAATAAAATTAATTATTTTATTATTATTTCTTCTTTAAACATTATTTTATATAAAGAAATCATTATATCTTCATTATTTAAAATATTATAAATTATTTAAACCATTAAAAATAATTTTAATTAATTCTTTTATTTATAATTAATATAATAATAAAAATATTATTTTAAAATTTAATTTAATTTTTTTATTAATTTATTAATTTTTTTAATAAATTATCATAAATATCTTTTATTTACTTTTTATTTCTTTTATAAAATCCTTTTAAAACTTAAATATAAATAAATAATTTCAATTAAAAAAATCTTTTTTAATAACTTGTATTTATTTATAAATTTTTTTAAAAAATATAAAAATAAATTATTTTATAACATTATTTTTTATGAGCAACACTAGTCGGGCAGTAAGGGGCGTGATATTTGGACAATAGCCATATAATTTATGAGGCGCACCACAGGTACGTACCTTTATATACAATTTTAGTAATAACCTTTTGTACCAAAAGTGAACTTCTCTTTTTCAATTTTAATATATTGTCTGGCAGAATTTTCGTTATTTGAACTAGGATAGAGTGATTATGTAATAGGAATTATCTTGAAGGACCCTATTGACCTCCCCTTCTAAGGTTTATACACATTCTTTTGGATATAAATAGGGCTTTAGGAATTGTTTTCTTGTTTGATCAGTTCAAGTACTATATAATTCTTTAAAGATTGTTTTTATAGAACTTTATATGAATAATATATATTTTTAAGTTTATAACCTCATTATATGCACTACCATTGGCAAATAATCACCTATATCTATTCCTTAATTCGATCAACTTATTCCCCTCCTTAGGATATAGACACCTTATATCTTCTAATTCATATAATCTCTGGTTTACTATGGGTTAATTAAAGTACAAGGCATATCTTGCAAGAGTTATTAAAACTCTTGTTTACTAATTGTACAATATATATAAAGGTATATAAATTCTATAATAAATTAAGTATTTTTTTCAAAGAATTAAAATCCCAAAGAGGTATAAAAAAATACCAGGAAATATATACTGAAAAGTACGTACCCCTTGGGGACCCCACTTCTTTTGTGGCTACTGCCCGAATATCACGCCCCCTACTGCCCGACTAGTGTTGCTCTTTTTTATATTAAACTAAAATATATATATTTAATAAATTTATTTATTATCACTTAAATATTATTATATTCTTTTATTAATTAAATTTTTAAAGAATATTAAATTAATATATTTTATATTTGGTTTAAAATAAAGGTAAATTAAAAGAAATTATAAAATTTATATGGAGTTATTTTAATTCTAATATATATATTACAATTCCTTAATAATTTTTTATTATTTTTTATAATTCAACAAAATTATAATCCTATTTTACCTTTTATAAGATTTTATATTTTTTTTAATAATTAAAAAAAATATGTTTATAAAAAATTTTAATAATTTCTTTTAAAAAACTTTTAAAATATATTCCTTATTTCTATAACATTTTTTCCTATTTCTTTCCAAAAATTATTTCTTTTTATTATTAAAACCTTATCAAATCTTTATACCTAATTTTTATTAATTATTATTTACACTATTTTAAAGAAATTATTCAAATTTAATATTATTACTTAAAAATTAATATAAAATATATATAAATTATATTTCTTTTTATTAATTTAAAATATTAATTTATATATTTTCTTTTCTTTTAATATAATACATATAAAAATTAAACCTATTAAAATCCATTTTCTATTTTTATTATTAATTCAATAATTTTTATATAATAACAAAAATTTTAAATTCTTTTTTTATTTTTATAAAATATAATTTTTAATATTTACGGCGTCAGTGATGCTGAAACAAATATTCTTCCCGAAATTGTTGGAACGTACGAAAGTTGTGGACCTAATGAATAAAGGACCAAATATAATAAAAATAATTGTTAAACATTATTGATAATCTTTTAATAAACTTTTTGAGGGCTTGAAAACCCTGAAAAAGTTATAACAAAATTTTAGAAATTGATTCTTAGAACTGCGTTGGAAAGGTATAGTCATATTTTTTGTACGGTTTTTTATCTTTAGTAAATAAATTATTTTTATAATATGTAATTATATTAAGATTATAATTTTAATATAATATAATATTAAAATATTATATTAAATTTAAGATATTATAATAATTTTTAATTAAAAAATCAAAATATTTAAAAAAAATTAATAATAAAATAAAATTGGAAAAATAATAGAATATTTATGGATATATAAATCTTTTTTTGCTTAATGTAGTGCATATATAAAAATAAAATAGGTTTTTTAAAATGATATTGGATTGTGAATATAATGGGTATAATGATATTATATTATAGTATTGTAAAGTATAAATAAGATATATAAAAAGGATTAAAATTAATTAAGAAAAGTCATAGGTTGGTAATATTATTTTTAAGTCATTTTAAAAAATAAATATAATATTATGATATTAAAAAAAAAGTTATAAAAATAAGAATGGGTAATAGTTTTTTATAAAGATGTAAAGTTATTTATATATATTTATATTTTGTAGAAATGGTATATATCCTGGTCTTTTTTTGGAATAATCTTTTTGCGATGTAATAATATTTTTATTGTTTATTAAAAAAAATAATAAAATTATTTTAGATTTTATTATTATTTTATATTTGGGTTATTACTATATTATTTTATAAAGTTTAGGTATTATAATATATAAAATATTTTTCTATATTAAAATTTAATTATTTTTATTAAAAAATAAACTTTAATAAAAATATAGAATAAAATTAAAATTAAAATAATATAATTTAATTAGATAAATAGCAGGTAGGTTTTTTCCAAAACATAATTCCTATCCAGAACAAATACCCAAAGATGGATCAGATACCTGTAATATATTTTAAGTAAATTGGGGTAATAATAAATAATAATAATAATAATTTTTAATATTTAAATATGTAAATTATTATTAATAATTCTTTATTATAAATTAAATAATTTAATTTAAATCCTTAAAAAGTTTAGAAATAATAAAACATTAGGTACCACTTCTTATCTTCCTCATTTATTCAAATAAAATTTTATTATTTTTTAATTTCTATTATTCCAAAATTGTTTCCGTAATAAAATTTAATATATTTATATAAATTCATTTTCTTTTCTTCAAATTTGAAAAATAATATACTAAAATAATAATTAAACTTTTTCAAATTTTCAAAATATTTCATTTATTTTTAATATTTATATAAATAATTAATTTCTTTTCTTAATTATACTTATTATTAATTAAATTATTCTTTCAAAATCTTTTATTAAATTCTTAATAAAATTAATAAAATTATAAAAGAATTATATTTCCTTAATTAACTTTAAGACTTTTTAATGTTTTATTTAAATCAATTTCCTTTTTTAAATATATATTTCCTTTAAAATAATAATAAATCCTAAATTTTTAAATTTTTAAATTTTCCACTAATATTTCTTTAAATTCATTATTATTTTATATTTTTAAATTTTCTGTAATACTTTTTCTCATATTTAAAATATTCTTTATAAATTTAAGAATAAATTAAAATATTATTAATATATATAAATATAAAATTATTATTATTATATATTAGAAAATAATAAAAATATTAATTAATCTTTATAATATAATTAAATATTTAAAATGTTTATAAGGTATTTGGAATATAGTCTTCTACTTTTCTCCTTTAACCATTTTAATTTTATAAAATCCATTTGGGATATTAAAAATTATAAACTAATAAATATTACAAATTTATTTTTTATTATTTTTAATAAAATAAAAAATATTTATTTTTTATAATAATATTATTTAATAATTAATAATTAATAATTATTTTAAATATTAAATTATTTTTATTATTTAATTTATTTATTATTTAATTTTATTTATTATTTAATTTTAGTTTGGGGATTAATATAATTAGATATTGAATTGGGGTAATGTGATTATGTAATAGGTCCTACCTTATAAAGACCTTATTAGCCTTTATGGAGCCTATTCTTTTTAGGTTCTTACAAGCTTATATAGATATAAATAGGTTTTTAGGAGTTATTTTCTTATTTAATTAAATTGAATTTATAAAGATCATTACATTGTCTTTATAAATTTTATAATAATTTATAAATTTATTTTTTTATTAAATATATTATTTATCTAATTTTGTACGTGTTATTATTAATAAATAATTACCTTTATTAAATCTTTTATTTAATTATTTTAATATTTTTTTAAGATATAATTACTTTGTATCCTTTAATTTAAATAGCCTTTGGTTTGTTATAGGTTAGTTGAAGTATAAGGTATATCTTGTAGGAATTATTAGAGTTTCTGTTTAATGGTAATTATTATAGGATTTAAATCTGCAATTTTAATTTTAAAAAAGTTATTATTATTTTAATTAATTAGGATTAATAATTATTTAATTAGTTTTATTAAAATTATTATTAAATTAATTAGAATAAATATTTAGTTTATAAGAATTAATATTTATAAAGATTAGAGTATAGTTAATATAATTAATATTTACCTAATTAGAATTATTATTGTCTGATTAAGATGAAAATAGTTTTAGGATTAAAAAAGTAAGATTAAGAAAATAAAGAATGAAAGAAGTTGATTTAATCTTGAAAACCTTTAAAATAATTTTGATACATTTAAACCTCACATAGCTAATATTATGAATAATTATTATATCTAATGAAATAAGAAATATTTGATTATTTGATATATATATTATGTAAGAATATATTATATAATATTTTAGAAAAAATAAAAATATTAAATATGAAATAATTAAAAAGTTTAATATATTAAAAAAAGAAATTATATAAAAACTTATATCATAATTAATAGGGATTAGTAAGACATTATTAGTTATTATTACAAAATAAAAATAAAATTATAAGGTTTAAATTGTTTTTAGAATTTATGCCTTTTAGGGTAAGGTTGATAAGGTAATTAAATACTAATATTAAAAAATTAATAATTGTTATACAAATTTATAAAGATTATTATAAAACTAATGATTATACAATATATATAAAAAATTATAAAAAAGGAAATATATATTACTTAATTTTAAATTTTAAATTTATTCTTTTAATTAGGTTATTTGTATGGAAGGGAGGGGATTTATTTGAAATTATTGTTATATTAAGATTAATTTATTTTTTAAAAATCTCTAAAATAAAATAATTAGAAATTAAAGTTATTATTACTTATTTAGAAAATAAATTAAGCATAATAAAAAAGAATGGTTATATAAGATATAAACCTTCAAATTCCTTTTAAAATTTAAATAAAAAACAATTAAAATTACTATTACTTTCCTATATATCTTCAAAATAACAATTAGCTAAACAATTACTTAGAATTTTATTTAATTAACTTAAATTAAATATAATAATACCTTTTAAAATACCTTTTTTATTATCTTTTATAAATATTATATAATAAAATCTTTTTATTATTAAATTTAATTTTATTAATTATTATAAAAGATTAAATATGGTTATAAATAATGATGGTTATATGCTACCAGGCATTATAAACCCCTATAGCAAACAAAGGAGGTATTATATAATTAATATATTGTATATATAAGGGTTCTAAACCTATTAAACTTAAAATAGATAGTTCTTTTCCTTAGGATTTATAAATATACAAATTTCATTATATTATTTTATTTATTACTTATTTTCATTATTATTTCTCTTATATATACATTTAATTTAATATTAATTAATATTATTTAAATATAATAATATAAATTAATAAAGAAGAATTATTATTATAATAATTTGGAAAACCTTATTATAACAATATAAGTAATAATAATACTTTATTTTTTATTAAATCCTTTTTCTGTAACAAATTATTACTATTTTACACCATCATAAAAACCTTCCCCTAAATTTCTATTATTTTATTATAATTAAAATTTATTATTTTTTTATTTTATAATATTATACAAAAAACAATTAAAAAATTTGGCTTAAAGCCAATCCTTTAATAATAAAATTTTCTTTAATTAAAAAAATATAAATAAATTAAATAAATTATTTAAATATATTCCTAAATAATCTATATTAATATAATAATTTAATTACAATTTAATAAAATTTGAAATAATAAATCTCAAAAATGTTATAATATAATAAAAAATAACTTAAATATTATATATTTTAATTAATTAAAAAGAAATTAATTAGAATTAAATTTACGTTTAAATAATTAATAAAATATTAAATAAATTTAAAAAACATTTTAAAGGTTTTTTAAATATAAATTTTATAAAATTATTAAAATAAATCCAATTAATATTAAAAATAATATTAATAAAAAAAAACATATATATAAAAAAGAATAATATCAATTTATCTGTAACCTTTAAATTTCTTTTAATTAAAAATAAACTACTTCCATAAAATCACAAAAAATTCAAAAAAACCAGATTAAAATAATTAATAATAATAATATAAAAAATTTCAATTTATAAAATTAATAAAAGAATAATTTACTTTAATTTTATTTATTTTATAAATTTAAAAATATTAATATAATAATAATAAAAAATCTTTAACCTAATAATATTTATAAATTAAATTTTACATTTAAATTATACCCCCAATTTTAATATTACCCTTTTTAATATATCTATTACTTCATTGCAATATATATTAATTACTTTATATAAAAGATAATTTGCTCTTCTTTTACAATATTAATTATATTAATAATCTTTTTCGCCTTATCTTAATATATTATATATTAATTAAAATTAATAAAAAGTATTAATTTAATAATATTTATCCTTATAATAATAAATATTAAATTATTAATATCTATTTAATTAATAAAAAATATTAACTTTTTAATATTTAATTAATTAATAAAAAATATCAAATATTTAATATTTATTACCTTAATAAAAAAATTAAAATAATTAATAATCAACATATATTATACCCCTTCCTCCCCCTTCTATTCCATAAGGACCTCTTCTATTCTACCTAATATTAAGGAATAACCTTAATTATAATATCAATCCTATATAAAAATAATAACAATTCTTTCCCTTTCTGGAAAACAGATTTGGACCCTTTAAACCACCACCAACTAATCAATTCTTACCTTTAAAACCACTTCTATAACCAAATATAAGAAATTAACCCAATAAAAATTACAGTTTTTTTTACCCAATAACATAATTACTTAAATTTATAAATAACCTATTTAAACAAACTTTTATATTAATTAAAAACACTTACTATTAAATTTTTTATAAAATTTTTCTCTAATAAATATTCAATAAAATATATTTATCTATTATAATAAACCATTTTAAAAAAATTTAAAATAAAAAGTTCAATTATATAAATAAATTATATAATATTTTTAAAAATAAATTTTAATTTTTTTTAAATATATATTATTTAAAAAGAATATTATAAACATAATTTCATACCTTATTCTCCTTTATTTTTTTAAAAAAAGTAATATTATATTTTATTTATAAGGTTCTTTAATATTAATATTTTATAAATATATATCTAATTATAAAATAATATTTTAATATTAAATAAAATAAGATTTAATATCATTGTAATTAAATTACTACAACTTTTTCAAATATTAAAACAAAAAAGTAAAATTAAAAGAAAAATAATATTTAGATTTTCAAAAATCTTATTAATAAATTATTATTATATTAAAAAATGTTTAATTTAGAATTTAAAAAAAAGTAATAACTTATAATAACAATTTAACATATTTATTAATTATTACTTAAATTCTAATTTAATTTTTTTAAATTAACAATTTAAATTAAAAAATTAATTAATAAATTTTAAATATTAATTAAAAATTATACTTTAATAAAAAAAATAAAATAATTTTTTATTAAAAAAAATAATAATTATAAAAATAATATATTTTATATTAAATATAAATATTATTACAATAATAAAAATAATAAATACAATTTTAAATAATTTTTAAAAATATAGAAATATTATTATTAGGTATATAAAAAAGAAAGATACTAATTTATTATACATTTAAAATAAAAATGTAAAAAAACCAAAAAGAATTGGAAAATCAGAAGAAGCTTTTTTAAAAAGAATTATTTAATATTCTTAATTAATTATAAAAGATTTGCAAATATAGATTTAAAAATTAATTAATTAAAAAATAAAGAAACCAATTTATAAATTAATTTAAATAATAATAACAAATTATTTATAATTATAACCTATTTATTTAATTAAATCTTTTAATATTATATTAATAACCTTTTTCTACCTAATAATTTAAAATAAAACTCCATTTCTATTCTAAATAAATATATTAAAAATATATATTAGGATATTATGTTTAATATTAAAATAATTTATATATCAATTATTAGAAAAAGTTAATACTTTATTTTTATTAATAAATATTTAAATAAAAACTTAAATATAAATATTAATTAAATTAAAAAAGCTAATATTAGATTTAATAATAAATTATTTATTAAATTATTTAAAATAATTATTATTAATACTTTTATTAATTAAATATATTTTTATATTATAAAAATTAATATTTTATTTTATTTCTTTTAAAAAGTATAAATTAATTAAGAATATATTTTAATAATATAATTAATTAACTAATTTATAAAAATGATATAACAATTAAGGTTATATAAAAATGGGAATATTTGTGATTTTATTATAAAAATACCACTTTTTTTATAAAAATTAAATTATAATAATTATATATTTATTTCATTTATTTATTAATTAATAAATTATATCCCTTATTAAATAAAATAAATTATAACATTAATATTAATAATTTCAAAAAAATTAACAAATTTTATTATCATTATTAAATTAAGGGTAAAATTTTATAATAATTTAAATTTAATTTAAAAGATCTTAATTTAAACTTTAATTATAAAATAATTATTAATATTATATATTTTAACAAATAATTTATTTTATATATAATTAATATAATTATTAGATTTTAAATAGTACATTTTATAAAGATAATCTTAACCAAAGAGATTTAAAAGATATTTAAATAATGTTAGATTAATATTTACCTCGGACTTCCTAATATAATCACTCATAATATTAATATTAATTTTAATAATATTAAATTTAGGAATAAGGTATACATTACAGGAATTATTTATTATTAAATACTAATAAAAACTTATTAATTTATTAATAAAATAAAAAAATATTATGGCCCTATTTATGAAGTTTACAAAATTATTATAGATAAATTTTAAAACTTTAATTTAAAAATATTATAATTATAAATGGTTATTAAGGTAGTGAATAATATTGCTAATCTAAATAACCTAATTCTTACCTTTTTAATTTTTGGTACATATCCCAGAATTAATATGGATTTATTACCTATTCCCTTTTAAATTATAAAAGTATAAGTTATTTAAAAAGTAATAATTAAGATTAAAAAGATTAAATTATAATAATTAATTAAAGATATTCTAAACATAAAGAACAATCCAAATATTTAAAAGATTTTATTTATATTATTTCCAATAAATAATAAAATTTTAATTTATTATAAGAAAAGCAATTAGAAAGGTTTTTACAAAGTAATTACAATTATTGATAAAGATATAATTATTATTTCAAATATATTTGGTAGAATATTTATATTTAAGAATTTTTATATTAAATCCTATATGTAATTAAAGAAGATATTTGTACTTATTAAATAATTAAAATTTAAATTATTTAAATCCAATTTTAATCTTAATAATTATGAATTTATTTTACAAGAAAGGTTTATGCATATTAATGATTTCTTTTATATAACTATAATATATCTTTTTAATAAAGAATGGATTAATTTTGTTCTTACCTTTTAATTATGAGTAGATGGAAAGATAATCACATTTGGAAAACTATATAAAACATTAGATTTAAAAGAATTGAATACCTTATTTAAAAACAACATCTTATAATTAAAAATATATAATCCAATAATATATTAAGGTATTACATTATTTAAATTATAAATGATTTATGAAATTAAGGGCAAAAATATTTTTTCTTTATATAAAAAATTAAAATTAATAATCCAAAATTATAATAATCTTAAAAAAGAATTTATTATAACTTACATATTTATTATTTAAAAGGCTAATTAATATTTTATATTAATTTTAACATTATTTTTACATTAATAAAAAATAAAAATTATAATAAAAAATATTATTATAATATATATTTAATTTAAAATATTAATATAATAAATAATTTATATATATTTATTAATTAAATTGAAAAATAAATATTTTAAAAGAATGTTATTATATATTATAAAATTATTATATGAATTTATTAAATTTGATATATATTGATTTAAAACTTATTTTTAACATTATTAATATAAATTACATATAAAACCTTTAATATTTAATCTTTATTTATTAATTATTAATTTAAAATCTTTTAGAATTATTAGTTTATAAATGAATAATATTCTTAATATTGGTATTATAAAATTCCTTATAATTAAAAATAAAGTATTTAATAAAACCAATATTAAAATATGCCCTTAAAAGATATTAAATAAGGGAATAGAAGATTTTAATAATATTTGTATTATAATTTATGATAATGATTATAGAATTTCAATTATTTAAAAAAATTAAATTGAGAAATTTGAACCACTAAATATTAAAATTATAGATATAGTTAATAAGTTTGTGGAGTAAAAGGTTTAAAAAACTTATATTACTTTTATATATCAACCCAAAATAATTTTTAACTACTTAATTATTATTTAATATTAAGAATTAGAAATTAAAGAAATCAAGGCTTTAAATATTAAAATTACTTAATAAATAGATAATAAAACTTATAAATTCAAATATATTAAATTAAATCCCTAAAATTTCTGTTTATATATTTTTATTAATAATTTATTTTTAAATAATAAGGACTTTAATTTATAAATTAAATATATTATTATTTTAAATAATAAAAAATTAATAAATTAAAATAATAAAATTAAAATTATTAGTAATGTAATTTACTAATTATTTATTAAATATAAATACATTATTTGTAATATATTTACCAATAAAATATATGATATGATTTAAGATTTTAATATAAGATATATTATATATTATATTATTAATATTATATTAAAATATTTCTTATTTCTTAAAATTTTTTTTATTTTTTATATTAATTTATTCTCCTTATATTAATGTTTGGTACAAATGGGTATTATTAATGAAAAAAGGTTGATAATAGATTTTATGATTTTAAAGTAATTATATAAAAATAGAGAGATAGATGATATTTATTGAATCCACAGAACTTGTAATTTAATTAATGTTATAATAAAATTTTTTTTTAATAAGGTTATAAAGATATTAGTAGAAGATAATTAAGTTAATTTATATTTAAAAGGTTGGGTAAAATGAAAAATTAATAATAATTTATAATTTATTATTTATAAAAAAAAGTAGAACAAATGATGGTTATATATTATTAGGTATTATAAATCTTTGTAGTAAATAAAGGAGGTATTATATAATTAGTATATTATGTATATAAGGGTTTTAAATTTATTAAATTTAAAGTAAATAGTTTTTCTTTTTAGGATTTATGAATATATAGGTCTTATTGTATTGTTTTATTTGTTATTTGCTTTTGCTGTTATTTCTCTTATACGTACATTTATCCCAACACAAATATAAAAATTATAATAAAAGATATTATTATAATATATATTTAATTTAAAATATTTATATAATAAATAATATTTATATAATTATTAATAAAATTAAAAAATAAA
>MU623746.1:0-11898 GCA_025201765.1 Daldinia sp. FL1419
ACCCTATTTAACCCCCCCCCCCCCCCCCCAAAAAAAAAAAAAAAAAAAAAAAAAAAAAAAAAAAACAAAAATTTTTTTTAAAAAAAAAAAAAAAAAAAAAAAAAAAAAAAAAAAGCTTTTCAATCTTGTCCCTAGGCAACACATTATAGTTTGATAGAAATATTCCGAAGTTGTTCTCTCAATCACATTCTGTTTTATTCTTTCCTTTTGTCCTTCTACGCTCATAAACTTTCCCATTTTTGATAAATCTGAAAGCAATAACCGAAGAACGAACGAAACACATCAATAATACCTCATAAATACCATGGCTTGCCTCACTATCATCGCCGGCGCAGTTCTCGGTTCTGCTGCTGGAGTTGCAAACGCTCAAGGTCTTGTCTCCAATTGTACTTGGCAGACCGGCTTCTTATCAGACAGTTTCCTAGGAATGTACTGCAACAATGACAACTGGGCTGAGTATAGCTACGACTGGACCTGGTAAGTCGTTTTTCACTTTATCTAAAAAGCAATTCCAATCGTCGGTCGCGTTTACTAACTCGGAGACTACGTAAAGGCTCGACACCAACCTCTGCCTGACCAACTACGGAGGCAAGATCTACCCTTACACCAGGTATGTAACTTTGCTCTGCGTTTCATGTCCCCTTTAGACATGCTGACGTAGTTATTAAACAGTGGAGGTTACTGGTCTACTTGCGGCAACTGTCGAGTTCGAGGCAGCAACGTGAACTTTCTCCTGACTTGTGATTGCCTCAACACCCAGGGCCATTTCGCCTCTTCTAGCTATGACCTCAGTATATGATTCCCCCTTTACATGGGGAATGGTTATTGGTAATGCTAACCTTTTTTTTTTTTGCCAATTTAGATACTTTTGTCTGGAATCGTGATGGTGCCCTAGGTTGTTTCAACCACATCGGCAACAAGACGGAGAAAGGCCCCTTCTAGCTTAGCATACCGCCAACCAGTTGATATATGCCATACGCCAATTCGTAATACCTGGCACCTGTGCTCTCGTTGTCTGTTTACAGAAAAGCCTCGAGGAATAAGAAGGCATTGGCAATAAATCGACCATGTAAATAGTGGGTTAGCTTGTCATATAGGCATATCCTGCTCGTAGGGCTGGGGAATTCAACTCTGATTCATCTCGGCACGATTTGGTCAATACGGGTTGATACAAGACTACCTAGGTAGTTACGTAGACCACGATATCAGTAATTCGTTAGGAATTCTTTGTGATCCCCTGTAACGCGAGACCAGAGAGTTTGATTACCTACGATGAATGACATCAAATTCCTCCTAATTCAGCCGGTCAAGCTTGGTCTGTTACCATGTATGACCCACATAGCAAGATGTTCTGTTAGTCTGTCCAATCTGTGAGAAGGTAGAAAAGCTACGAAGCTAATGCGTAAAGGGGCGGTTTTCATGTGCGATCGAAAGATGAGACTAAATCATAACTACCTAATCGTAGAGTTTATCGAAAGACCCCACGTGAACCGAATCCGCCTATAACAAATGTAGATCATAAGTTCTAAGTGATCAGTCCTAATATAATAAATATATATAGATGCGTATATACTAGCATACCGTGTCGTCTTCCTGGCCGTCATTATTCCTCTTTAGTCTCTTTGTCGCTCCTTTGATTACGGCTTATAACCGCATAATTAATCCCATCGCAGGCATTTATCTGCTGTTTATTCCTTAATTTCCTACTCCAAAATGATTCTCGTGCCCCAGTTCTCTGTCCAGGGCCTTGTTCTCCTGGCAGGCGTTTGCGCCGTGTCCGCGAGCGCTTACCGAATCTGCATCGTCCATATATCGCGACTACAGATCAGATTGATGCCCAAGTTGAGGCCACAGTTGAACCTCGCGCTACTGGTATCGAATCCGAGGGTTTTCTCACGCTCGACGAAAGTTTCCATATCGAAGGCTTCTATGCTGCTTCCGCTATCACGGGCAAGAGCTTTAGCACATGTATCGAGGTACGTTTGTTGATATACCTCTCTCTTGAATCCTGGTAAATCTAATTAGATATCGTAGGATACCACGGCCTCGGTAATCGACTGCCAGGCCGTCATTGGCGGTATCCGCGCCAAGAACGGCATCATTAAAGTCGCTGGCGGATACTGCCTAAACTGGTGCGAGGGTGGCTGTCTTGGTTGAGTGTGCGGTGGCAGAGCTCGGGGGGTTTTCTCGGAAGACGCCAAATGGATCGCGGACACGATGACCGCCTCCATCCTCAACACATGCATTGCTAGCGGCAAAAGTGGCGCCACGGCGGACTGTGCGAACGTCAGTACGACGTGCGGAACATATAGGCTGTCATTGCAGACTTTCGCGAGCGCTTGAGGGTCGGGTCGGAGGTGTTGGTGCGGTAATTTTCTTAGCTCTTGGTGGAATCCGTAAGAGTTTAGCTTTGCGCGCGCCGTCCAGGTACAATCCGTAGCCAATATACCGGATATCTTGATATGTGGTAAGAGAAGGATAATATTACCTTCGAGACTTCAATGGTAGAAGAGTTTAATACTTGAAGATGCGCAACGAAGTGAAGGCCTTACCTAACGCGCGTTCATAATTAAAATCGAGATGGATCAAGGCGGACTGATATGAATAGATATGCGTGTGGTTGTATAACAATTCAAACATTGTGTAATAATAAAACATCACAAGATGGTAAAAGTAAGCGCTTATACGCTCACTCTACTTGTCAGCCCCGAGGATCGCCGCCTCAATAGCTTCTCCTAGACTCTTCGTTGTGCCCTTCCCACCCATATCAGCCGTGATAACATTCGGATCCTTCCTCGCGAGCACCGTCTCGATAGCTTGCAACACCGCAGCAGCAGCGTCGTTGTATCCAAAATGCTCAAGTAACATCTGACCTGCCCAGATCATGCCGACAGGGTTCGCGATGCCCCTACCAGCGATATCGGGTGCGCTGCCATGGACCGGTTCGAACAAGCTCGGGAATCGCCGGCCCGGGTTAATATTAGCCGACGGGGCGATTCCGATCGTACCCGTACAAGCCGGACCGAGGTCCGATAGGATATCACCAAATAAGTTGCTACCGACAACCACATCAAAGATTTGGGGACGCTGGACGAAGTGTGCGGTAAGGATATCGATGTGATATTTATCCACGTTCACGTCGGGGTACTTAGCTGACATCTCCCTTACGCGAGAATCCCAATACGGCATCGTGATACTAATGCCGTTGCTCTTAGTCGCACTTGTAAGTCGCTTTCGCGGCCGACTCTGCGCCAAGTCAAAGGCATAATGGAGTACCCTATCAATGCCGACGCGCGTCATCACAGTCTCTTGGATGACCGTTTCCCTTTCCGTACCCTCAAAGATCTTACCTCCAATGCTGCTATACTCGCCTTCTGTATTCTCACGCACAATCCAGAAGTCAATGTCTCCAGGGTTTCGACCGGCCACTTTTGGGGGGGCGGGTTCGTAGCATTAGTAGGTTGAAAAATGAGAATAGGGCTTTACAGGAGAATGGCTTGTATAAGCGAATTTACGCACGAGGACAGTCAACCCCGGCTAATAGCCGACATGGACGTAGATTAATATACTGATCGAATTCCCGTCTAAACTTCAACAGACTCCCCCACAACGTCACTTCATCCGGGACAAGATCAGGCATCCCAACAGCACCGAAATAGATAGCATCAAATTTGCCGAGGGACTCCTTCCAGTCCGGCGGTAACATGTCTCCATGCTCCTTATAAAAAGCACAGCTAGCAAAGTCAAACGTCTGAAAGGTCAATGAAATACCGAAGACCTTGGCAGCTGCCTCGAGACATCGGACACCATGAGGCATCACCTCAGTCCCGATACCATCGCCAGGAATGACGGCAATCTTTAAAGGGTTGTTTGTCATCTTGATTTGTGTCCGTGATGTCCGTGATGTCCGTGAAGATAAAGAGGAGTAAGTCCAAAGTCGGCGTAGGTTTGCGATTGTTGCTTGTAAGTGGAGTAATAAAAACGAATATGCCAAGCAACCGAAATACGAGAAGAAAAAAAAAAGAAAGCACTGTGGATCCTGCTGGAAGCACGGACCACCTGGCCCGGCAGAATCGTACACCGCCTAAGGCTAGACCTAGTATAAATTCTTAGAAAATATATAATCAGTTCATTACTAGTACAGACTTATTTGACCAGTGAAACCCACTTATAAAGCATACCTACTTTATGGAACATAATTTAAACCAAAATGGAACATTAGATATAATTTTAAATGTAAATAAAAAATTTAAAAAAAATTTAATTAATTAATAAATATTATTTATTTATTATATTATAATTAAGGTTTATATTGTAAGGTATTATTTTTATTATATTTATTTATTAGTTTTAAATTAGACCTCATTAATAATAAACTAAATTCTTTTTTAAATTAAATTAATTTAATCTTTAAAATATTTAAAAATATCTTATTTGGTTTTGGTAATATAGATTAATATTTATTAGATATTATTTTATTTAATTTAGCCTTTAAATGTAAATTTTTTTAAATTTATAATTACAATTTGGACATTGTAATAGTCTTTAACAAAGGGACCAAAATACTTAAGGAGGGTTAATAATGGGATAAAATTGGAGAAATAATAGAATACCTACAGATACACAAGTTTTTTTTACTTAATACAATGTATATATAAAAATAAAATAGATTTTTTGAGGCAGTATTGGATTATAAACATAACAAACAAAATAATATTATATTATAATATTACAAAGTACAAATAAAATATATAAAAAGGATTAAAATTAATTAAAAAAACCATAAATTAATAATACCATTTTAAATTATTTTAAAAAACAAATGTAATATTATAATATTAAAAAAAGATTATAAAAATAAGAATAAATAATGATTTTTTATAAAAATATAAAATTATTTATATATATTTATATCTTACATAAATTATATATATTCCAACTTTCTTTTAAAACAATTTCTTTATAATATAACAATATATTTATTATTTATTAAAAAAAATAATAAAACTATCTTAAACCTTATTATTGCCCTATACCCAGGCCACCATTATATCATTTCACAAAATTTAGGCATTATAACATATTAAATATTCTTTATATTAAAATTTAATTATTTTTATTAAAAAGTAAATTTTAATAAAAATATAAAATAAAATTAAAATTATAATAATATAATTTAATTAAATAGGTAATAGGTAAGTTTTCTCCAGAACACAATTCCTACCCAAAACAAATATCAAAAGATAAACCAAATACCTATAATATATTCTAAATAAATTGGAATAATAATAAATAAATAAATAATAATAATTATAATTATAATTTTAAAATTAAATTAAAAAATATTTTAATATTCCTTTATATAAAATTTCTAATGTTGCAAAAAATGGTATTGGATGGACAAGGTACCATTGTATACAATAATAAAAATGAAGGTATTTATATTAATTCAATAAAAAGTGGTTGTTCTAAGAAAGAACGTATTTTGGTTGGAGACTAAAATACGTGGAGCTAAATACAAGATTAAAGTGGGTCTGTACCACCATGGTCACATGACCAACATTCCCACAAATGGGACTTTTTTTATTTAAACCTTTTAAATTAATTATTAAATTCTTAATTATTCTTAAAGATTTCCCATTATTCTTTTAATACTTTATAAAGAAATATATTTATAGGTATTAATAATATAAAAAATATATAAATAAATTATTTAGAATTAACTACTTTATTAATATCCAACAATCATAATCCTAATTTTTTATATTTAAAAGAATATTATATAATATAAATGCCTTTTTATTAATTATTATATATAATTTTAATATTTATTATTTATAAATAAATATAATAATTTAATACCTTCTATTTATAATATTTTCTTGGTAAAAGTAAGTTTTTAATAGTAAAAATATATTTATATTAAATAATTATATTTTATTATTTAAATATATTAACAAATAAAATAATATTATTTTAATTTTATATATTGTTAATATAAAATAAATATTAATATATATAGAATAACCATTAAGAATTAAAAGTTTATAAATATTAGAATATTAAGGTTAAATTTTAATAAAAAAAATATTTTTAAACTACTTATTTATAATTGTTTTATTAATCTAACCCTTTTTCGTTACTATATATTCCTATTTAAATATATTAAAATTATATTATTATAATTATAAATATAAATTACTATATATTATTACTAACATTCCACATTTACCTATAATATTAACATATTTTATAATAATTACCCAAAAAATTATTATTAATTTAATTATTTATACATAATATTTACCAAAGGTTATTAATATTATTATTCCTTATAATTTACCCTTTTATAAATTTATTTTATTTATATTAAATTTATATTTATATTATATATTATGATATTTTTTAATATTATTAAATATAGGATAGAATATTGCCAATATTACATTATTCCTTTTATATATATAATTAATATTAATAAAATACTTTATAACTAAATAAATATTCTTATATCTTTTAATAAAATAATTATTTAATATATATTAATAAATATATTAATATTTTAAATTTACAACATATTTTTAACAAAAATCAAAATTATTATCTTTAATGGAATTCTCTTATAAATTTCTTTTATAATAATTTAATTTATAATTTCTTTCTTTTATTTTAAAATAATTTTTAAAATAATTTAATATTTTTATAATAATTTAAAATCTTTTTAAATTTTTAATAAAATATTAACATTAATATATTATAATATAAAATCATATATTTTAACATAACATTAATTTATACTTTAATTATAATTTAATAAATATATTATTTATAATTTATAAAATTATTAATTATTATTTTAATTAATTTAATTTTAAATATATATTAATTAAAATAATATTAAATCTATATTATAATTATATTAAATTTATGTTCTATAAAGTGGATATATTTCATAAATAAATCTTACCAGTTAGGCCTCAGTTATTACATGATAGTTGGTGCCCCGAATTTCGGTGAAGACCACCTAAACGCACAGCACCCCGTAACACTATCCCTTATCCTATACGGTTAACCATAGCTAACTGTTGAATTAGTAAGCCTCAAGATTAACTTGGAAAATTCTCTCCTTTATTATAATTCCATAAAAAGCCTTATTATTCTTTTTAAAATTCTTAAAACAATAAAATAACTTAAATTTTATAATTATAATTTTTTTATATATTATATAATAATTAAAAATCTTAATTATATTTTAATATAAATATATAATAATTATTAATTTAAAAAAAGCTTTCATTTTTTTAATATTTTAATTAATATAATCAAATATTAATAATTATAAAATAAATTTATATTTTTCTTATTTCATTAATTGCATTATAAATTAAATTGATCAATTAATTTGCAAAGAATTTAAAAAAAGACCTACATTTTTGAATATTTTTAATTATTAGTTTTTTTGGACTGGTTGTTTTACAATTAGTTAACCTTTTGGATTAATTAATTTAATTTTAAAATTAATCTTATAATTTTATTAAAAAATTATTTTTAAATTATTTTTATAATTAGGTTATTTTAATTAGGTTTTTTTAAGGGGGGGTCTTTATAGAAGGTTGTAATATAATTACGTAATTAAAGCTGCAAGATTTTATTAATCTTTATAAAGCTAACCTTTTTAAGGTTTCTACAGGTTTTTTGGAATATAAATAAGTCCTTAAGAGTTGTTTTCTTACCTAATCAAATCATTTTCTCAAATATAGAATTATTAGTTTTCTTATAAAGTTTTGTATGATAATATATACCTTTCTTATTTTTTATTAAATATAACCTTTTTAAGAGTACATTATTATTATTAACAATTATTTCTATTAATTATTTTAATATTTATTATTATTAGGATATAATTTATTATGGGGTAGTTAAAATATAAGGTATATTTTACAAGAATTCCTCTTTAATATATAAGCCTTTAAGAGCTAATTGTTATCTGATTAGGTTAAATTCTTCAATATTATTAATTTTTCCTATAGTTCTTTAGGATAATATATACTTTTCTTATCTATAATTAAATATATTATCTTAAACATTAGGTACCATTCCTAACAATTATTTCGATTAATCTTTTATTTAATTATTTTAATATCTTCTTCATGATATAATTATATTATATTTAATTGTAAAGCTTTATTAACCTCCATAAAACAACCCCTTCTAAAATTTCTATAGATTTTTTCAAAATATAAATAAATCCTTAAAAGTTGATTTTTGTTTAATTAATTCAAATTTTCAAGTATAAAATTATTAATTTTTTTTAGAGCTTTGTGCAATGAAATGCAGGACATATCTTACAGGAACTATTAAAACTCCTATTCAACATAAATAAACCTTTAGAAATTATTTTCCTATCTAATCAACTTAAAATCTTAAATATGTAATTATTAATTTTTAATAGAGTTTTATATAATAAAAATATAAAACATATCCTATAAAAACTACTATTCAATTAAAATTTATATTTAATATATAAGCCTTCAAATATTATTTTCTTATCTAATTAAATAAAGCTTTATAGAATTCTTTAAAGATCACTTTTATAAAAATTCATATAATAATATATGCTATTTTTACCTTTTATTAAATAAAATTATTTTTATGTTTTTAATTAAATTCTTTTTTAATTATTTTTATAATTTAGTTACCTTAATTATATAAGTTTCTTTTTTTTTCAAGGGGGGGGTTTACAGAGGGTTGTAGTGTAATTACGTAATTAAAGCTGCAAAACCTTATTAACTTCCATAGAACTAAACTTTTTAAGGTTTTTATAGGTTTTTTAATATGTAAATAAGTCCTTAAAAGGTATTTTCTTATTTGATCAATTTAAGTTCTTAAATATAAAGTTATTAGTTTTTAAAATTATAGAATTTCATACAATAAAATTGCAAAACATATCCTGCCGGAACTCTTATTTAATTAGAGTTTATATTTAATATAAATAAACCTTCAAATATTGTTTTCTAATCTAATTAATTTAAATTTTTAAATATAAAATTATTAATCTTTTTATAATAATAAGTTGGGGTGATAGGGTTAGGATAAAATCCGCTAATCTAATCCTTCTAATTAAAATTTCTACAAACTATTTAATATATAAATAAGTTCTTAAAAGTTGTTTTCCTATCTAATCAACTCAAGTTCTTAAGTTTTCAAGTATAGAATTGTTAGTTTTTATAGAATTTCGTACGATAAAAGTATAGGGTTAAGGTATATTTTGTAAAAGCTTCTGTTCAATTAAAGTTCATATTTAATATATAGATTTTTAAATGTTAATTCTTATCTAATCAACTCAAGTTTTTACGTATAAAATCATCAATTTTCCATAAAGTTTTACACAATAAAAATGTAAGATTAGGACATATTTTGTAAAAGCTCCTATTCAATTAAAGCTCCTATTCAATTAAAACTTTTATTTAATATAAATAAACCTTCAAAAATTATTTTCTTATTTGATTAGTTTAAGTTTTCAAACATGGAATTATTAGTTATTAATAGAGATTTATACAATAAAATTATAAGGTATATCCTACAAAAACTCTTATTTAATTAAAATTCCTATTCAACATAAATAAACCTTTAAAAGTTGTTTTCTTATCTAATCACCTCAAATTAAGCTACATCTAATTATTAATTTTCCATATTACTTTATATAATAAAACTGCAAGATATATCCTACAAAAGTTATTAAAGTTTCTATTCAACATAAATAAACCTCCAAAAATTGTTTTTTTATTTAATCAACTCAAATTAAGATATACCTAATTATTAGTTTTTTTATAGAAATTTGTACAATAAATTGCAAGGCATATCCTGTAAGAACTATTAAAGTTTTTATTTAATTAAAACTTTTATTTAATTAAAACTCTTATTTAATATAAATAAATATCCAAAAGTTATTTTCTTATCTAATTAACTTAAATTAAAATATACCCAAACATCAATTTTTCCATAAATCTTTATACAATAAAATTACAAGGCATATCTTATAAAAGTTTTTATTTAATTAAAACTCTTATTCAATTAAAATTTATATTTAATATATAGGTCCTTAAAAGTTATTTACCTATTTGATTAGTTTAGGTTTTTAAGGATAGAATTGTTAATTTTTAAAATTAAAAAATTTCGTACAATAAAAATGTAAGGTTAAGGTATATCTTACAAAAATTATTAAAGTTTAAATTTAACATAACGTACCCCACAAGTCAGCCGGTCAAACTAATCAACCGGTCAGCCGAAATATAACCGGAAACTTAAGAAATTCGAAAATACTAACTTTACAAATTCTTAATCTTATTTTTTCAAATTTTAATATATTTTATATTATATATATCTAAATTTATAAAAAAATTGAAAAAAATCCCCAATGTATATAAAAGAAGATAATTAAGATATTAAATATTTCGGGCCCACATTTCGGGTATTTAATTAAATAAATTCGTACAAAATTTTCAAAAAATACTACAATTATCAGCATTCCAAGAAGATTTTAAATCTTTAAATTAAATTTTAATACAATTTTTTTCAAATAAAACGCACGTTTACGCACAGATATATTTTGTATATATTTTTTGCTAACCGGTTGATTAGTTTGACCGGCTGACTTGTGGGGCACGTTAAATAAATTATTTCCTATCTAATTAGCTTAAATTTTTATTAATAAAAAAAATGTATCCAATTATAAATATTTTCTTAAATTTTAAATTTCTTAATATGTTTTTTATTTCTTATTACTTTTTATCAATTTTTATTAATTTTTATTAGTTTTTATCAACTCTTATTAATTATTATTAATTTCTTATCAATTCTTTATTAATTTTTTATTAATTTCATATAATAATTTATTGGAAAGTTTTAATATAATATATTGGATTTTATCTTAGAAAAAAATAATAAAATATTTATAAATATATAATTTCTTTTTATTTAATATAATATATATATATAAATAAAATAAGTTCTTTACAATAATATTAGATTATAAATATGATAGATATAGTGGTATTATATTATAATATTATAACATATAAATAAAATATATAAAGAAGATTAAGGTTAATTAAAAAGGGTTACAAATTAATAATATTATTTTAAATTATTTTAAAAAATAAATAAAATATTATAATATTAAAAAAAATTTAAAAGTATGAATGGATAATGGTTTTTTATAAAGATGTAAAATTATTTACATATATTTATATTTTATATAAATTATATATATCTTAGCCTTTTTTTAAAATGCCTTTTTTGCAATATATTAATATTTTTATTATTTATTAAAAAAATAATAAAATTATTTTAAATCTTATTGTTACTTTATAACTAGGCTGCTGCCACATTATTTTGTAAAATTTAGGTATTATATTATATTAAAGGATTTTTTATATTAAAATTTAATTATTTTTATTGGAAAATAAATTTTAATAAGAATATAGGGTAAAATTAAAATTATAATAATATAATTAAATTAGATAGGTAATAGGTAGGGTTTTTGCGGAATATGGTTCTTATTTAAAATAATATTAAAAGATGGATTGAATACCTGTAATATATTCTAGGTAAATCAAAATAATAATAAATAAATAAATAAATAAATTTTCTTTCATAAAAATCTTTTTCTTTATTAAAATTATTAATATTATTATTTTTATAATAAATAATAAAAATATTTTTATAAAGTTTTTTTTAAATTATATTTATAATATAAATATAATTTTTAAAAAAATAAATAATATCTTTAAAAATTAATATTTTATTATTAATCTTTTTTTAATATATTATTATTTAAATTAATATTCATTTTTGAAATATTAATATTATTATTTATAGAATAATTAAAGATTATTT
>MU623747.1:0-11895 GCA_025201765.1 Daldinia sp. FL1419
AAATCCTTATTTTTTATTTATTAATAAATTATCTTTAATTATTTTTATATATCTTTAATAATATTTGATTAATAAAATACACTTAATTCCAAAATATTTTAAATTATTAATATTAACCTTAATAATTGTCAATTTATAATGTTATAATATTATTTATTTTATTAAAATATTAATTTATTATTTTTTAAAATATAAATTTATATTATTTTATAAAGAAATTATTAGTTAATTTAATATATATAAGAATGAAAAGAAGATTATTGAAAAAAGTTAATTTTAATATATTTAAATGTTTAAGATTATAATCTTAATTAATATTGAACTGGTGTAGAGCGATTAGGTCATAGATATTACCCTGTAGAGACCCTATCTCTTCCTTAGAGCTAGACCCTCTAAGGCTCCACAGCTCTTTTGGACATAAATATGCCTTCAAAAGTTGTCTTTCTTGTTTGATCATTAGAGATTCATTAGGTTCTATAATTCAGTTCCTTTATAAAATCTTTATTCAAAAATATATAATTTTAATTTCCTTTTTAAAAATATTTTTTTATAATGTACTACCATTGATAAGCAATTATTTATATTAATTTCTTTTATTTAATTAATTTATTCCCTTCTTTAAGATATAATTAACTACCTTATATCCTTTAACTTATATAGCTTCTGGCTTATTATGGGTTAGTTGAAGTATAAGGTATATCCTGCAGGAGCTATTAGAGCTCCTGTTCAATATTTATATAAAATAAAATTATCATATTATATAATTTTATAAGAAAAAAAAAAGTTGTTAATGTAAAAATATTGATTATATGATTATGATGATATAAACTTATTTTAATTTTATATTTAATTTTATATATTTTAATATCCAATTAAAATATATTCTTTTTTAAAATAATTACTTTTGATTGAATTTATTTGAATACCTTTATTTTACTATTGTATACAATGGTATCTTATCCATCCAACATTAAATCTTATAATATATTATTAAAATTATTTAATTTTATATTTATTTTTAAATTTATAATTATTAATTATAAATTTTAAAATTAAATATATTAATATAGATTGGTTAGTTTAATATTGCAGTTTTTAAATTGAAAAGGTTTTGATTTTGTAATTATATATATTTAGTTTTTTTATATTATAAATTTCAAAAACCTTTTTTATTATTAGAAATTAATATTAATTATTATATATTGTTGAAATTGTTTTATATGATAGTATTTAGTATAAATAAATTAGAGAAGCTTATAAAAAAACATTTTTATAATATATTAATTTATAATATTATATAATTTAATTATAATGGAATATATAAGATTATTTTATATATTTTTATATGGGATATAAATATTTTAATTAAAAAAATGCAATATTATTTGTTAATTTTATTAATATATTTATTTAATTTTTATCATATGAGTTTATAAGTTGTAAATATAATTAAAAAGAAATTTGGTTATAAATAAAATTAAAAAATTTAATGTAATAGTAGATTTATGAGTAAGGTAAGGCTAATATAAATATAAGGTTAATTAATTAAAAAAAGGTTGACAAGGTTAGGATAAAGGTAAATTAAGGTTGGTTAAGTAGGATAAATATGGCTGGGTATATCTACGTCTTTCTTATTTCATTAGTTACGCCATAAATCCAATTAATCAATTAATTCCTAAAGAATTTAACAAAAAAGACCCGTAATTTTTGGATGTTTTCAATTGTTATATAATAGCTTCCAATAAAGAATATATATAATATATCTTAAAAAATCATAAATTTAATTAGGTTTTAAATAATATTAATTATAAATATTTTTAAATAAATTTTGAATTAATATAATAAATTAAAATGGTTTTAAATTTTGATGTGCCTTATGCATATGCCTGTAGCTTCCCTATGGTGTACAGCTTTTTCAATTGAATAAAAGTTTATATTAGTAAATTTAAATTGTTTAATTAGGGTATTAAATAGGAACTTTAATTGAATAAGAGTTTTAATTGAATAGGTGTTTTAATTGAATAAGTATTTTAATTTAATAAAAGCTTGAATTTAATAAGAATTTTAATAATTAAATAAAAAATAATTATATTTTAAAGAAGATAAATATTAAAATAATTAAATAAAAGGTTAATAAAAGTAATTGTTAATAATAATAACTAATATTTAAAAGGTAGAATAAATAATATATTTAATAAAAAAAATTATAAATTATAATAAGAAATTATATGAAAAGTAATGTTTAAAAAGTTTAATTTATTTAAATAAGAATAAATATTTGGGGGCTTATATATTAAATAGGAGTTTTAATTTAAAGTTAATATTATTAAATAGAAATTTTAATAAAAAGAAATTATAAATTATTATAAGAAGTTATATAAAAGGTGGTGGTTAAATAGATTAATTTGATTAAATAAGGATTAATTTTTAAAAACTTATATATATATTTAGAAAAAGTTTATAGAAATTTTTGGAGGGGTTATTCTTAAAAACTATTAGGTTCTAATGAAATAAAAGATATAAAATAATTATATCTTAAAAAATATATTAAAATGATTAAATAGAAAAATTAATAAAAATAATTATTCAATAATGGTAACACTTTTTTAGGAGGGTATATTTAATAAAAAGATTAAAAAAATATATATATTTATATAAAGTTTTATAAAAAATTTAAAGATTTTATACTTAAGAATTTAATTTGATTAAATAGAAAACCATTTTTTGAGGATTTATTTATATCTAAAAAGCTTATGGAAACTTTGGAAGGTTTGGTTCTATAGAAGTTAAAAAAGTTTTGTAAAATAACTTTAATTATATAAATATAATATTTTGGTTTATTATAATAGAAAATTTAATTTAATTAAATAATAATTAATTTTTAAAGGTTAATATATTAAATGAAAATTTTAATAATTATTATTTATTTATTATTACTCCGATTTACAAAGATCCGGGCCAAAAATCTTACATATGCCTAAACCCCTATAACAATATAAATAAAATATTATACACTATGCCATTTTTTTCTAAATAAAAAATATAAAATATAATTGTAATAATAAAAAATATTCCATACAAATTATAGTAGTAATAATTCTACAAGTACTAAATTAAATTTCATAAAATATTATCAAAAAAATTAAATTATATTATTGTCAACCTCATCATCAATATTTTTAATATCGAATTCTACCTATATCCCCTCTCCTAAATCCATAATAGTATTTAATACATACTACCCGTATCTCGAAAAAATATCCCCCACCTCTAATTACATTATTTTAAAATTTTTGAATAATTCTTGTATAAATTCCTTAAACTTGTCTTTTTTGTTGTTAGGAGGCCAAATTCTTTTAAAATATTTATTACCTCCTTTAAAATATATAATCCAAATAACATTAGCATGTATTTTATCTATATAATGCTGGAGGCTTTTTAATGAAAAAGATTGTCAGGCTTTTTTCTAAACCTTTTTACCCTTATTTTGCCCCTTTAATTATATAGCTTTTTAAGTTAATAATTTCAACTGTTATTATAAAAACTTAATAATTAATAAATTGGGTAAATTAGAAAGTCATATAAGGGTTTTTATATTGTATTTTTCCTATTTTATTTTGTATTATTTAGAGGAGTGAGCAGAGGTGTTGTTCTTTTGTGTTATAATTTTAAAATTAAGGTATTTCTTTTTTATTTGTAGCATAAATAATATATATAGAGGTAATAAAATTTCTTTTTGATATCATATCTAATTAATATTATTAGTTTTTTTTATACGCGTTTGTACGCCTTATTTGATTATATATTTTTAAATAATTTTTCAACCTTTTTTTCATTTATTTAAAGTTAGTTTTTCCATTTTTTTTTTAGTTTTAATAAGTTCCTAAAAGTACTTAACTTTAGGTTTATACTTTTTATTATATTCTTATATTATTTTAATATATTTCTTAGTTATCTCTATTATTTATTTTAACTAGCAATAAAATGGATTTTTCTCAAAATATGAAAAATACACTTAAAACATAAATTCTATATAACCTTTCTAATAATGTTTAATAATATACCTATCATAAACCTCCTAAACGCACTTCCATACTCGTTAACGGCCTTGAGAATGGATTATTTTTATTAAGGTTTCATCATTCCATATAATAATTTTAAAATTTTTGATTGTCTAATCTTTTATATATATATAAAAATTATATTAAATGAATTTTTAAGTAGATTTTAGGTCCGGTTTTGTAGTAAATTTAACGAAATTAAATAACTTTAATTTTAAAATTTAAAAAATTAATTGTTGTAATATATCGTCAATATCAAAGCTTTTAATTGCCTTTAAATAATTAGTAATTTAATAAGAAAATCATTTCCTAATTGTATTATTCTTAATAATAATGTTAATAACGTTTTAAACCTTTGCTTTAACTTTAGAAAATCTTTTAAAACATTTTTCATCTAAAACATAATTTAATAAAATAAGAGCGTCAATAACATAGCTATGTTTTTTGGCTTTTTAAAACAAGCATGTCAAAACTGATGGCAAATAACTAGTTAATTCTTAAATCTTAAGCCTTATTAAACTTTAAGTATATAAAATTAAAATTTAAATATGAATGTTTAGGTTAACAGATCCTTTAGCTATATTAAAATAATTAAATAAGTAATTTAATTTAAAAAAAATATTAATTTATATAGGATTTTATATAGTAAATTAAATATAAATTAAGTATAGTTATTTTTTTTTGAATAAAAATTGGGATTTAAGGTTTGTACTGTGATTTTTTGTGGGGTATGTGCAAGATTTTTGGCCCAAACCTTCGTACCTAGAATATATTATAGGTACGAAGGTCCAGGCCAAAAGTCTTGTACATTTGAGCTTAATAAGGCATATATAAATTTAAAAGGACTTATATTATATTATTTAAATTATAGTGGCTAATATTGTTATAGATTTAATATTAAACCATTTGGACCTAATAGAGATACCATTATTAAAATCTTAGCTTCGTGGGTATATAATATAATATAGGTAAAAAACGAAGATAATCGCATACAGTGGTCAAGCTTGGACCATATGTAAGACTTTTGGCCCGGACTTTCATATCTGGTCCATCTTTTGGTATTTGTTCCAGGTAGGAACTGTATTTCAGAAAAAACCTACCCATTATTTATTTAAATAAATTTTATTATTATAATTTTGATTTTATTTTATATTTTTATTAAAATTTACCTTTTAATAAAAATAATTAGATTTTATCCCGAGACTGCTGGAAATCCTGAGACTGCTGGGATGTACGAGAGTTGTGGACCTGGTAAGTAAGGGATTAAATATAATAAGAATAATTATTAAATATTATTAATGATTTTTTAATAAATTTTTTAAAGGTTTAAAAATTTTGGAAAAGTTGTAGCAAAATTTTAATAATTAATTTCTAGAATTACGTTAGAAAGGTATAACCATATTCTTTATGCAATTCTTTATTTTTAATAAGTAAATTATTTTTATAATATATAATTATATTGGGATTATAATTTTAATATAATATAATATTAAAATATTACATTAAATTTAAAATATTATAATAATTTTTAATAAGAAGATTAAAATATTTAAAAAAGATTAATAATGGGATAAAATTAAAAAAATAATAGAATATTTATGGATATATAAGCTTTTTTTTATTTAATATAATATATATATAAAAATGAAATGGATTTTTTGAAATAATATTAGATTGTAAATGTAATGGATATAATAATATTATATTATAATATTATAAAATATAAATAAAGTATATAAAAAGGATTAAGGTTAGTTGGGAAAGGTTATAGGTTGGTAGTACTATTTTAAATTATTTTGGAAAATAAATATAATATTATAATATTAAAAAGAAAATTGTAAAAATAAAAATAAATAATAATTTTTTATAGAGATATAAAATTATTCATATATATTTATACTTTATATAAATTATATATACCTTAACCTTTCCCCAGAACAACTTCTTTATAATGCAATAATATTTTTATTATTTATAAAAAAAAAAATAAAACTATTTTAGACCTTATTATTGCCCCATACCCAAACCACTACTATATTATTTTATAAAGTTTAAATATTATAATATATAAAATATTTTTCTATATTAAAATTTAATTATTTTTATTAAAAGGTAAATTCCAATAAGAATATAAAGTAAAATTAAAATTATAATAATATAATTTATTTAGATAGGTAGTGGGTAGGTTTTTTCTGGAATATGGTTTTTACTTAGAATAAATACCAAAAGATGGACTAGATACCTGTAATATATTCTAGGTAAATTGGGGTAGTAATAAATAATAATAAATAATTAGATTTTAATATAGAAAAATATTTTATATATTATAATATCTAAACTTTATGAAATAATGTGGCGGTAGCTTAAGTATAAAATAACAATAAGGTCCAAAATAACTTTATTATTTTTTTTAATAAATAATAAAAATAGATTTATTAATAAATCATTCGACTTTTGAAAGAAATTAGGATTGGAGGAACTTTTTAATTTTTTGATTGTCTTTTTACAAAACCTTTATAAAAAACTATATAATTTAATTTATTAAAAATTTAATATTGTAATAAATAATAGAGAAGTATTATATTATGTACATAATAACAACACCATTAGGAAGAAATAAAAGGGATGATATATAAATGGTAGATAATTAGGTCCGCAGCCTAAACAAACCTGCCCCAAAGATCATCATTATAAAAAAAAGGAAAAATAAAATAAAAATAAAAATTAAATTTAATAAAATAAATATAATTATAATATTAATTAATAAATTAATAAAAATAATTAAATTTGAAATTAATAATTTAATAAAAGAAATAAAAGTAAAAATTAAAAAAATAATAAATATATAAAAAATATATATTAATATTATAATATTTATAAAATAAAAATAATAAAAAAATAATATTTTTAAATTAAATAAAATAAAGGAATTAATTAAAAAAATAATAAATAAAAAATTAAAATTAATAAATAATATTAAGAAGTTATAAAAATAATTTTAAATTGTGGTTATTAGAGGTACAATTAAACCTTAAATTCCTACCATTATAGTACCAACTTATTTCTAATGTAAAATCACAGTTAAAATAATAATAAAATTATAAGAAATATTAAAGAAAAATCTTAAAGAAATTATACAAACCATTAATAATATAATTAATAAAAATAAGGTTATAATAATATATTAATTTTATAATAATAATATTATAATAATATTTTAATTTAAAATTAAATAATATAAAAAAAATTAAAATTAAATTAAAAAGGTATTTAATTAAAAAATAATTAAAATAAATAAGATTTTTATAATAATAATTAAAAATTTAAAAATAATTCAAATTAAAAAATATTTATATTAATTTATAAAATTTAATAAAAATCTTTTTAAAAGAAAATAAAATTAAAATTTTTAAAATTAACCTTATATTTAAAAAATATTTAAAAATTAAATTTATTACCTTAATTATAAAAATTAATAAATTATTATAAAAAATTAAATTTCACTTTTATAAATCATTTATAAAAAATGTAAAAATAATATAATATTTTAAATATTATTATTTTAAATATATTATAAAATATTATAAAAAATAATTTAAATATAATAAATACATAGATCTTACCTATAAAAGGGGTAATTTAATATATAAAATATTAAAAAAATATTGGAATTATAATAGAATATATAAGATATAAAATTTAAAATATTTAAAAATAATTGAATAAAAAAATGTAATAAAAGAAGTATATATATATAAATTAAAATAATTTAAGGAAAAGAATAGCATTAATTATATTCTTAATATATATAATATTATATATAATGGCTTTATATTAATAATTTTAAGGAAGATAAGAAGCCATACCTTTAATAAAGAAAAAATACAAAATTCCTAAAACAAAAATATTTTAGGTTTTTCTAAAATAACCATTGCAATAAATAACGTTCCCAAATTAGAAATAAAGATAAAAAGTAAACCTTATATAAAAACTTATTTAAAAATAAAATTTAATAATAATATTCCTTTAATTTAAAATTTCTTTTATTAGGAAAACCCTATTATAATAACAATTTCTAATTAAAATTACCTTAAAAAAATAATAAATCTTTTAAAAATATTATATAAATTATATATAAAATTATATAATTATTATAATATATTAAAATATAAAAGAAAATTATTAAATTATATTTTAAATTTTTAAAAATAAAAGAATATTAAATATTATAACCATTAAGGTCTGATCATTTCTATTGGAAGGTGAGTTCCAATAGGAACACAGGGTGAAGTCAAAGCTATGGCAACGTAGCTTGTTCGGATAGGCGGCGGGTAGGTTTTCTCCGGAACACAGTTCCTACCCGGAACAAATACTAAGAGATGGACCGGATACCTATAATATATTCTAGGTAAATCGGGGTAGTAATAAATAAATAAATAAATAAATAAATATTATAACCATTTAAAAACCTTATTTTAATAATAGGAAATTAGATTATTTTTAATTTAATAATTATAAATTAATATAATATAATATAAATTAAATTATAATTTATATATATAAAAAAATTAATTTAAAAAATTAAAAAAAAAATTATAATTAAATTACAATATCAATTTAAATAAAATCTAATATTTTTATTATATAATTAATATATATAAAATTAAATTTTAATTATAAATATTTATTATTATTAAAATTAATATTAAAAAATCTTTATAATATAAATATAATAATAAAAAATTTTAATATACATTATTTTTTATAAGATAAAAAAGAAAAAACATCCTAATATATTTCTGAAGTCCTTGAATTAATAATCTGATAAAACTTTAAACTTATTATAAAAATAAAAATAATAATTAAATAAATGTAAGATTATAAAGATTTAATATTAAATTTAATATAAATAAATAAAAAATTAAAATATTTAAAATTAAAATTTCTTAATTAAAAAAAATCTAATTACATTATTTAATATTTTAATATTATTATACTATATTCAAACCCAATTCAAAACTAATCCAAACTAAAAGGTTAGGTATGGAAACATTTAAATAAGGGCTTATAAAAGTAAAAATATAGAATATAAACATACTAAAAAAAATAAATAATCTTAAAAAACTTAATAAACATATAAAATATCTTATTAAAAAATTAAAAAAGATTATTTTAATTATAACCTTATACCATACCTAACCCATAATATAACCAATATTATAATAAAATAACAAAATTAAAATATTTTATAAAAAAATAAAGGAAATATATAAATAATAAATAAATTAAAAAATGTAAAGATATTAGGAAGCTTTTAGTAAAATTTAAATAATATTGAAAAAAATTATAAATAAAATTAAAAGAAATAGTTGGAAATTAATCCTAATAAAAATTTTAAAAAATAATAAAATCTTATAAAAGATAAAAAAATAGGCTAAATTATATAATTAATAACCTATTAAAAAAGAAAACCTTTTAATATTATGCCATTATCTTAATAAAAAATTATAAATTATAAACAAAAAAAAGAAAAATATAGTATTAGGGAAAAGATTTTTCCCAAATTTTATAATTAATTTGTTTAATATTCCTAACCCTACCACATAACCAGAAAAACCGTAGAAAAATAAATTTAATATATTTAAAAAAATAAAACCAAAAAAAATAAAAATAATTTTAAAAATAATTAAATTATAGAAAATTATTGGCAAAAATTTATTACCAATAAGATTCCTTAAGATATATAAAAAATAATTATTTAAAACATTTATTATAATTATAATATAAAATTTTATACTTAAATATTATTTAAAGGCATTCCATAAAACTATAACAATAATATTATTAAAACCTAAAAAATCTAAAAAAAAAAAACCCTCCCAAACACTTATAAACTAATATCCCTCTTAAGAATTATAAATAAAATAATTAAAAAAATAATGGTAAATTATATTGTAAAGGTGGCAAAACAATGTCAGTTATTCCCAAAAAATTAAATAAAAAATAAATTAATTATTATTATTATTTATTATTACCCCGATTTACTTAGAATATATTATAGGTATCTGGTCCATCTCTTAATATTTGTTTTAGGTAAAAATTGTGTTCTGAAGAAAACCTACCCACTGCCTATTCGAATAAGTTATGTTATTATAATTTTAGTTTTATTTTATATTTTTATTAAAATTTATTTTTTAATAAAAATAATCAAACCTTAATATAGAAAAATATTTTATGTGTTATAATATTAACTGTGTAAAGGTTTAAATAGTATTAAATGTTTTATTATTCCTTAATAACAATCTACTATAGATCTTTAGCAACTTCCCAATATATTTAGGCTTAAACCTTAATAAGTACAATTTTTTTTTTAAGAATGTATTTGCCTTTATTTAGGATTTTCTGGTATATATGATTGAGGAGAACGAGGAAAAAAATGAGGAGGTGGACGTGGAAAAGGATGATTCCAATGGGTATAGTTTGGAATAAGCGCAGAGCGATCCTAAGTAAACGTAATTTTCCTAGAAGACCCTATTAGTATATTATTATTTATATCCTTCCATTTAATTATAAATTCTTTTTATTTAATTTAAAATTTTTAAAAATATTTATATTAGATAAGTTATAATATTATTTTATATATAAATAATTTAACTTATTTAAAAAATTAATAGGCCATTAATAGGGCTTTATTAGAATTGAATAATGCTTTTTCATAATTTATACTAATTAAAAAAATTCTTAAAATTAAATTTTATCTGAAATAAGCCCATACCAGAATATATTCAGGACATTTAAGAATTATATGCTGTGCTATCTCCCTTTCACTATATCTACACCTAGGCTGTTATCATATCTAAATAAAAATATATTAGGGGGCAGCCCAATTCTATCTCCAATTATGATATTTCTGTTGCCTTATATGCACCACCAATTTCCTATAAACAGGTCAATTAAATAATATCTAATTTCTTAATAATGCCTTTTACCTTATAATTTTAATTTGAAATATGCTATATTATTGCTCTATATATTATTATATTCCATATTATTTTCATATAAATCTTTTTTACTCAAACCGCATTATAACCCCATATTAATACCACCAACTTAAAAAAAATATACCACTACCTTTCCATTTTTATTTTAATTATTTTAAAATATTTATTCTATTTAAATTTCTTATTTAATCATACTTCAAAGAACCTAACACTTTCCTTAAACTTAATAATTATACTATTTAATTTAATCTTTATAATTAATATTTAATAAACCTTTATAAAATATATAAACTTATTCTTCTATATTATAAAAATTATACCATATCTTTATACCCAATTCAAATACATTCCATACATTTATTCTAATTTAATACAATTTTTAATTATAAAATATTCTACTATTAACATATTTATATTATTCATAAAATTAATAACTAAAATATTTTTTTAATTTAGTTTTTTATATAAAATAATTATATAAATAATAAATAAAATAAATAATAATAAAAAACCTTACAAAACACCTACAATAAAAAAATAAGCCTTACCTTTTTTACTATTAAAGATTAATTATATTTTTTATTTTTCCATAAAATTACTTACCTAATTCATTATTCATATTAAATACCCTTTTTAATATAATATATATACAAACCTTTATAATATAATATTATTAAAAATACCTAAAATATTTAATTACAAAAATAATATTATAATATTAATATATTATATAACATATATAATTTTTATTATTATTTTAATAATTATTTTTATAAATTTAATTAATTTATTTTTTATTTAACTTTTTAAAAATAATTAATATTATTCTATTA
>MU623748.1:0-11893 GCA_025201765.1 Daldinia sp. FL1419
TAATAGATTTAATAGATTTAATTTGATTTAAATAAGTTTTTAAATTATTATATTTTATGTTTTTAATTAAATTTCTTTTTTAATTATTTTTATAACTGAATTACCTTAATTATATAAAGTTTTTTTTTTTAAAAAAAAAATAAGGGGGGGGGGGTTTATAAAAAGTTATAACGTAATTATATAATTGAATAATATAATTACGTAATTGAAGTTGCAAGATTTTATTAGCCTTCATAAAACTAACCCTTCTAGAATTTCCATAAACTTTTTATTAAAATATAAATAAATTTTTAAAAATTGTTTTCTTATCTAATTAACTTAAGTTCTCAAGCGTAAAATTGTTAATTTTTTTATAATAATAAATTAAGGTGACAGGGCCAGGATAAAATCCGCTAATCTAATGTTTTTTAATATATAAATAAACTTTTAAAAGTTATTTTCTTATTTAATCAATTTAAATTTTTAAATATAAAATAATTAATTTATTTATAATAATAAATTAAGGTAATAAGATTAAAATAAAATCTATTAATCTAACCCTTTTATAAATTTTTTAATATATAAATAAATTATTAAAAATTGTTTTTTTATTTAATTAATTTAAATTTTTAAATATAAAATTATTAATTTTTCTATAAAATTTTATATAATAAAACTACAGGACATATCTTATAAAAACTCTTATTCAATTAAAGTTCTTATTTAATTAAAATTTTTATTTAATTAAAATTTATATTTAATATAAATAAATTTTCAAAAGTTATTTTCCTATTTAATTAATTTAAGTTCTTAAATATAGAATTATTAATTTTTTAATAAAGATTTATATAATAAAATTATAAGGTATACTAGTTTTTTGGAACTGGTCGCTTCGTGACCAGTTTTGACTTTTAAAATTAATTAATTTCATTTTATAATTATCAATTTAATACTTAATAAATATAATTTCTAAATAAAAAAACTATTAAATTGGGATAATGTAATTATATAATTGAAGCTATTTTGCAAAACCCTTTTAACCTTTATAGAACTAAACCTTCTAAGGTTTCCATAGGTTTTTTAAATATAAATAGGCTTTTAAGAGATGTTTTTCTTATTTGATCAGGTTAAGTTCTTAAGTATAGAATCCTTAGTTTTTTTATAGAACTTTATATAAATATATATATTTTTTAATCTTCTTATTGAATATAACCTCTTAAAAAAGCATGACTATTGCCAAATAATCACCTTTATTAATCTTTTTATTTAATTGTTTTAATATTGAACCGGGGTAGTGTAATTATGTAATAAGAGCTACCCTAAAGGTCCCTGTTGGTCCCCCCCTTTCTAAGGTTTACAGTTCTTTTGGATATAAATAGGTCTTTAAGAGTTGTTTTCTTGCCTGATTAACTTAGGTTCTATATAATTCTTTAGAAATTGCCTTTATAGAGTCTTTATACAAAAATATATAATTTTTAATCTTTTTTTTAAAAATACCTTTTTATAATATATTACCATTGGCAAGCAATTATTTATATTTATTCCTCCATCTGATTAACTTATTCCCCTTTTTAGGATATAGTTACTTTATATTTTTTAACTTATATAGCCTTTAGCTTATTATAGGTTAATTAAAGTATAGGATATATCCTGCAAGAGTTATTAGAGTTCTTGTTTAATGGCAATTACTCTTAAACTTTAAACCTACAATTTTAATCTTAGGAGGATCAATATCTATTAAGATTAACAATTACAAGGATTGAAAATTATATTATTAATACTACTTATATTATTTTAATTAGGATTGTTACTATTTGATTAGTACGAATATAATTTTAGGATAAAATCTGAGAGAATGAGGAGTGAAGGAAGTTGATTTAACCCTGAAACTTTGAAACAATTTTAATATACTTAAATCTTTATACAACTAACATTGGAAAACCTTAATATAAAAAGCAATTAAAAACTGCCCGATTAGATGATATATATATCAAAGAAATATTTTATAATAATTTAAAAATCCGAAATATTAAAAATAAAATAAATACAAATTTTTAATATGATACGAATAAAGTTTATATAAGGATCCACATTAGAATTATAAAGATTTATAAAGATTTATAAAATTTATAATTAAGGTTATAAAAATTATAGAAATTTATGAAATTTACGAAAAGAGTATAGCCATAAAGTTTAAATTATTTTTGGAGTATGTATCTATAAAAATAAGATTAATTAAATAATTAAATGTAAATATTAAAAGTATTGGAATTATTATATAAATCCATAGTAATTATTATAAAATTAATAATTAAGCAATAATATTTATGAAGATTTATAACGAAGATTTTATATATTATATTATTTTGGAGTTAATTCTTATTAGTTTGATTAATTTATTTATATGGAAAGGATGGAGTGTGTTTAAAGTTATTATTTTTTTAATATTTACAATTTTCTTAAAAATCTTTGAAACAATATAAAATGGAGTTGAAATTTTACAATTTGGAGCTGAAATTATATAATTAAAAACTAAAGCTATATAATTAGGAACTAAAATCATTACAATTTATTTGGAAAATAAATTAAGTGTAGTTAAAAATTATTATTTTATAAGATGTTATAAGTCCTTGGTTATTCTTTAAGTATGGATTAAAGATAATTAAGAAAAAATATTAGTACCTTTTTATATACCCTTTTATATTGTATCTTTTATACCTTTAGAACAGTAGTTAGTTAAGTAAACCCAGGATATTCCGTTTGATTAGCCCGAGTTCAACATGTTATTGCTTTTTGAAGTACCCTTAATACCCATAGCACCTCTACCAATATCCCACATAGTGACTATATAGTAAGACCCTCCTATTATTAAATTACCTAGTATAAATCAAAATATACCATCTACCTAGCCAATTAGCCCAGAATTTATTGTTATACAATAAGAGCAGTTAGATACAATTATAATCACTATAGGATGCATGCTGAAAAAACCTATACCTATTGTTCAAAATTTAGTAGCAGCAGTCCCTACACCTACAACTGCACCTAATTAGAACAAAAATGCTTATTTAATCATTACATACCAATCAATTTTACTTGAACCTAATTACTACCCTCACTACTTATTCAATAAATCAAATATTACATAATAGCTTAAGGATGTACAACATATTTTCCAACAATATAAAACAGTTAAAAATAACATAATTGCTAACATACCGTACTAAACAGTTAATAAAAGTATTAAAAAACAAATTAAAATTGTTATTTATAGAGTTATTATTTGGGATCAAACTTACACTCAATTAAAATTCAAATTTGCACCACGTGATTCTGAAAGGTTCAAATCTGTACAAAAAAAGCTTGGAAATCTTAATAAAAGTCTTATTTTATCTAATATTACTAAAATTACCGATTTAATCAAAGATTATACTATAATTTTCAAGGAAACCAAGAAAACAAAAGAAACTATCTACCCTAATAACTATGTGTATAATATTTCTAAAAGGATTAGTTAAGAGATTATGGAGAAGGTATCATATCAAAAACAAGTACTAATTAAATAAATCAATAATTATTCATTTATCCAATTCTATAAGGTTATTAAAAAATGAACTAAGAACAAATTATATATCAAAAACCACTACCAAAGATACAATCAGACAAAAAGAACGCTTATTAGAACCTACCACAACAATAATCACAACTCAGGTTAAAAATGAAATATTAGACCATATTTTTTTTTATCTACTATTTTAGGTTTTTACTATTTTATTTTATTTATTTATTTTATATATAAAGATTAACTAATAATCAAATTATTATATTAATTATACAACAATATTTTAATATTATTATCTTTTTTTTTTACACCTAAAACAAAAATATTCTTCTTATCAATTTCCAACCATTATATTTACTTATAACTAAAAAACTCTCTTCAATTACATCCCCACAAAAAGAAGAGAAACAATTAGCTTAAATACAAAAAAATTAAAACTCTGAAATTTAAAGATTGTACTTTTTTATAATATAGAAACAGTTCCCATAATTATCTTCATTAAAAAAAATATAACATCCAAAGAAAGGCCATATATCAACATAAATTTTAGAATTAAATAATTGGAAATATTCTTCATAGAACTTACAAAGAATTTTATTTAGATAACCAAATGCTTAAACCACCAAACCTCTTATATAATAAGAATTAATTAAAATCTTAACTATATATTTATTAATAAAACTACCTCCACAAATATTAACATATATAATAAGTTATTTAATTAATAATCATATTAGAATTATATTGCAATAATAAGGATAACAAGGATTATTCTTCCAAAAATCAACATTAATAATTCTTTAATAAATATAGTAATTAATGCTAATACCACCAAGAACCTCAAATTCCATCATATCAAACATTTAAACATTCTAATTAACCAAGATTTATTCAAAATGTTTTAAAAAGATTTATAAGACAGTAGAAATCGAGGAAAGGATCAATATAAGCAATTAACTTCCAATATTTCTTCAATTCATCCATATCATCAATTTAATTAAATTATATTGTAAGAACACAATCAAATGCTGGAATAATAATAGAGATAAACTAATTATTTAATTCATCACTATCACTACTATTCAAAATATTAATTAATAATAATACTAATAAAAAACTATTATTTAAAAAGTTTGCATTTATTAGCTTAAATTAAGAAAACATCTTACAAACTTATTAATTAATACCTAATCAAGTATAATAAAGCATTTTAAAATAAATAAGTTAAAAAGTTGAAAAATAAGCCACAAGGAGAAGAAGGAGGAAAAAAGAAAGAAAAAGGAAGGATAAAAGTCATAATATTAAACCATAATATATTAAAACAAAAAATACTATTCATAATCAATATAATTAAACTACTAAAAAACGCTATTCAGTATTCATATACAAATTTAAAACATACACACCACACAAAAATTATAGTTACAATCAATAAATATTTACCAATTTAAACAATAATAATCATAAAATTGGAACATAAAATACCATTAATTCATCTCTCTATCTCTAACACTCTTTCTCCTCTACAACACAATTTTCACTTATTTAAGATAATATTCTACTTAATCAAACCAAGGCAATTCATACAACACACATTTAATATTAATATTATTACTAATTACAGCTCGTCAATTTAACAATACCCCACAACATCAAATCATTCAAATCAACAATATAACTAGTTTATTGTTAGTTTTAGGAACCTTTACTACTCACAGCGAAGTGATTAAATCGTTACAAACCCTTATAAACACTATTCACCCAATTAAGTATGATGAATTAACTAAATATAAAAATCTATCTCCTTAGTTAAATATAATAACCGAAAAAATTAAAAGCCTTATGCCAACATTTGATCAATTAGTTAAAAATGTTACAATATCATTAAGGATTAATATGAACCATTGGCAAAATAATTTATTATTAATACTAACATAAGCCCTATAATTATATATCAAAAAATAATAATTTAGCAATTCTTATATCATAATTTTTTAAAAACTAATTACACACAATACACCTAATTAAAGAATCTTCTATAAAAAGAAATCAATATAAACTCTAAATTACAATTCTAAAAAAGATTTTAATTTAACCACTTTAAAGGTTATATAATAAAATACTCAAATATTATTTTTATTAGTATATATAGATTTATCTAATCTAAAACATATATAAACAATAAAAACACACAATTAGAATCATTTTCTTCTTATAATTTATACCTTAAAAAAGTGCTGTTTATAAATTATCAACTTAATTCAAAAAAAATCAATTTAATAAACTAATTATATTAAGGATTAGATGACTACAATATTTAAAAAATTAAAAAAACCTATTCCTAAGGAGTTATATATGATACCTTTAATTACTCAAAAAAATAATTGGATTTATGGATTTTGGTATACTTATATATTATACATGATCAAGCATAGATTGCAAGAACTAATTGCTATAACCAAAAATGGTAACCATTATGAAAAACTTGATAATTATATAAGGTTATTAACTGAATTAATAATAATACAAATAATTAACGATCCTGTACCAAAAGCAGTATTAGTAGTAGTAGCTATTGAGACCCCTAAGATGACTGAGAGTGACCCATTATTAAAACAAATGCCCCAAGAAATGATGCCAGGAGTTGACAAAACTATCCATCTATTTAAGAACAAGTTAATCAAAACAAGGACAAGTAATAAGTGTATATTAGAACCAATTCCGAACAAAAATAATATTCTAGGAAACCTACAATTAAACAACTATATAACACATGGATTGTAATAAGTTACTTACTTCAAAAAATAAGAACCTAATTTATATATATAGCTTAAAGAAATGCCAACAAATTTAACAATTAGACCACAACCAAGCATACCATTAGATTGGCTAAAATGGGAAGTATTTGAACAAGCTTTTGACCATATACAACTAGATAAGGATTAATCAACTAAATAAACATACAAATAAAATTAACAAACACTTAATAAAAATAAAAAGTGTTTAAAAATTAATAATAATTAAGAAACTTAAAGAACTTAGATTTTCTTTCTTTTTTTTCTTTTAATTTATATAATATCTAATCAATTTAATTATAATTAATTATAATATTCCCAGTTCTTTTTATTGAAATTAACTTGTTAAAGGTTCAACATCATTAACTCTGGGGAACTTTAAATTGGGGTAATGTAATTATATAATAAAAGCTACTTTGAAGGTCCCTATTGCCCCCCCCCCTTTTAAAATTTACAACTCTTTTAAATATAAATAAATCTTCAAGAATTATTTTCTTACCTAATTAACTCAGATTCTATATAATTCTTTAAAAATCACCTCTATAAAGCCTTCATATAAAAATATATAATTTTTAATCTCTTTTTTAAAAATACTTTCTTATAATGTGTTACTATTAGTAAGTAATTACCTATATTTGTTCCTCTATCTAATCAGCCTATTCCCCTCTTTAGGATATAGTTACCTTATATCTTCTAATTCATACAGCCTCTGGCTTACTATGGGTTAATTGAAGTATAGGGCATATCCTGCAGGAGCTATTAGAGCTCCTGTTCAATATCTTCTTTAGGATATAGTTACTTTGTATTTTTTATTTTATTAGAGCTTAATAGTTTTTCAGGAATAACCCCTCCGAAAGTTTCTATAAGCTTTTTCTGGATATATATATAGGCCTTTAAGAGTTAATTCTTATCTGATCAGGTCAATCTCTTTAATCCCCACCTTTTATATAATTTCTTATAATAGTTTATAATTTCTCTCTCTTATTAAATATATGTTTATTCTATTTCTTGAACACCAGTTACCATTGCCAGCAGTTAGTTCTATTAGCCTTTTACCTATTTGATCACTTCAATACCTTCTTCACAATATAATCACCTTACATTTAGTTATTAGAGCTCTTGTTCAATAGTAGGTAACATTATTTCTTATTAAATATATTATCTATTCTATTTCTTAAACACTAGCTATCATTGCTAATATTTACCCTTATTAATTATTTATTTAATTATTTTAATACCTCTTTTAGGATATAATTTCTTTACATTTTTTATTAACTAAAATGCAAGGCATATCCTACAAGAACTATTAAACTTCCAATTTAATATATAAGCCTTCAAAAATTAATTCTAATTTAATTAAATTAAATTTTTTATTATAATATATCAAGGTAATATAATTACATAACTAAAACTACTTTACAAAACCTTATTAACCTCTATAGAACAAATTCTTCTAAAATTTCCACAAATTTTTTTAGGCGTAAATAAGCTCTTAAAAATTAATTTCTATTTAATTAAATTAAATTCTTTAAATATTACCTTTTATATAACTTCTTATAATAATTTATGACCTTATCTCCAATTAAATATTTTATCCATTCTATCTTATAAGTACTAACAATTACCTCTATTAATTAACCTTTTACCTATTTGATTATTTAAATACCTTCCTCAGGATATAATCACCCTATATCCAAGTAGCTATTAGAACTCCTGTTCAATTACAGCTCCTATTCAATTACAATTTTTATTCAATTACAATTCTTATTCAATTACAATTCTTATTCAATTACAACTCCTATTTAATTACAACTCCTATTTAATATATAAGCCCCTAAATATTCATTCTTATCTAATCAAATTAAATTCTTTAAACATCACCTTTTATATAACTTCTTATAATAATTTATAATTTCTCCCTCTTATTAAATATATCATCTATTCTACCTCTTAAACACCATTAATCACCTCTATTAATCAACATTTTATTTAATTACCTTAATATCTATTTTCTTTATAATATAATTAATTATAAAATAACTAAAATATAAGGCATATCCTCCAGGAATTATTACCTAAAACTCTATTCAATATATAGGTAAACCTTTAAAAATTAATTCTTATCTAACCAAATCAAACTTATTATAATTCTTTAAAAATTACTTTTATAAAACTTCATACAAATATATACACTTTCAATCCTCTTATAAAATATAACCTCTTAAACACATACTACCATTACCATTAATTACTTTTATTAACTTTTTATTTAATCACTTTAATACCTACCCTCTTTAAAATATAATTTATTATAAGGTAATTAAAATATAAAACATATCCTCCAAAAGTTATTAAAACTTATATTCAATATATAAGTTCTTAATTATTAATTTTTACTTAATTAAATTAAACTCTTTAAATATCACCTTTCATATAACTTCTTATAATAATTTATAACTTCTTTCTCTTATTAAATATATTATCTATTTTATTTCTTAAACATTAATAATTACCTTTATTAATTAATATTTTATTTAATTACTTTAAAACCTCTTTTTAAATATAATTACCTTACATTTTTTATCAATTGAAATATAAAGTAAGGCATATCCTACAAGAACTATTAAAACTCACGTTCAATATATAAGCCCTAAAAAGTTGATTTTTATTTAATTAGATCAAATTTTTCAATATCAACTTATTCAGCTTTTCTTATAACTTCTTATAATAATTTATAACCTTATCTCCAATTAAATATATTATCCATTCTATCTTTCAAACACTAACAATTACCTTTATTAATTAACCTTTTATTTAATCATTTAAATACCTTCTTTAGGATATAATCACTTTACATTTAATTAAATATTAAAATTTTTATTTAATAATATTAATTTTAAATTAAAATTTATATTTAATATATAAATCTTCAAAAGTTGTTTTTTACTTAATCAAATTAAATTATTCAATATTAATTTATTTAACTTTTTTTATAACTTTTTACAATAATTTATAACCTTATTTCTAATTAAATATATTATCTACTCTACCTATTAAACATTTGCTACCATTACCAACAATTACATTTATTAATTCTTTTATTTAATCACTTTAATACCTTCTTCAGGATAGAATTTGTTATATGGTAGCTAAAATGCAGGGCAGGGCATATCCTCCAAAAGCTATTAAAGCTTTTATTTAATAATTAAAACTCCTATTCAATATAAACCCTCAAAAATTAATTCTTATCTAATCAAATCAAATTCTTAAACATCAATTTATTCAACTTTTCTTATAGCTTCTTACAATAATAATTATCGTAATTATCTCTAATTGAATATATCATCCATTCTATCGCTTAAACACCAACAATCACCTTTATTAATCAACCTTTTATTTGATCATTTAAATACCTTCCTCAAAATATAATCACTTTGCATCTAAATAACTATTAAAGCTCCTGTTAAATTAAAGCTCTTATTGAATTAAAGCTCCTATTTAATACCCTGATTAAACAATTTTAAGGGGAATTTGTTAATATAAGTTCCTATTCAACCAAAAAAGCTGTACACCACAAGGAAACCACAGGCGCGCGTACGGGGTACATCAAAATTCAAAATTATTTTAATTTAATATATTAATTTAAAAATTATTTAAAAATATTAATAATTAATATCATTTAAAATTTAATTAAATTCATGATTTTTTAAAATAATTTGCATATATTTCTGATTGGAAGCGGTTATATAGCAACGGAAAACATCCGAAATTGCGGGGGACTTCTCTAGGAGCTAATTGGTCAATCAGGATTATGGCGCAACTAATGAAATAAGAAAAACATAGATTTTATAGGAACTATTAGAGCTTTTATTTAATTAGAGTTTTTATTTAATTAGAACTTATATTTAATATATAGGCTTTTAAAAGTTATTTACTTATTTAATTAATTTAAATTTTTAAGCATAAAATTATCAATTTTTCTATAAAGATTTATATAATAAAAGTATAGGGTTAAGGCATATTTTGTAAGAACTATTAAAGGTTTTTAAAAATTGTTTTTCTATTTAATTAATTTAAATTAAAATACCCCCAATTATCAATTTTTTTATAGAAATTTATATAATGAAGTGCAAGGCATATCCTGTAAGAGTTATTAGAGCTCTTATTTAATTAAAGTTCTTATTTAATATAAATAAATATCCAAAAGTTGTTTTCTTATTTAATTAGCTTAAATTAGGATGTACCCAAATATTAGTTTTTCCATAGAACTTCGTACAATAAAACTGCAGGGCATATCCTGCAGGAGCTCCTATTCAATTAGAATTCTTGTTTAATTAGAGCTTTTGTTTAATTAGAGTTCATATTTAATATATAAGCCTTCAGAAATTGTTTACCTATTTGATCAGCTCAGGTTCTCAAGCATAAAATCATCAGTTTTTCCATAGAGATTCGTACGATAAAAGTGTAGGGTTAGTGCATATCCTGCAAGAGCTATTAGAGCTCCTATTCAATTTGATCAGCTCAAATTCTCAAACATAGAATTGTCAGTTTTCGATAGAGCTTCATACAATAAAACTACAGGCCATATCCTCCAAAAGCTCTTGTTCAATTAGAGCTTATATTTAACATAAATAAACTTCCAAAAGTTATTTTCCTGTTTGATCAATTCAAGTTCTTAAGGATAAAATTGTTAAATTTTAAAATTATAAGATTTTGTACAATAAAAGTGTAAGGTTAGGGCATACCTTACAAGAGTTATTAGAGCTTAAATTCAATATAAATAAATTGTTTTCTCATTTAATCAATTCAAATTCTTACTAATAAAAAGGATACACTTAATCATAAATATTTTCTTAAATTTTAAATTTTTAATATATTTTTTTTTACCTTTTATTAATTTATCAACTACTTTATCAATTCTTATCAATTTTTATCAGTTTATCAATTATTTATCAATTTCTTAACAATTTCTTATTAATTTTTTATTAATTTTACATAGTAATTTATTAGAAAATTTCAGTATAATACACCAAACTTCATCCTAGATTATTTATAATTAAAATATTTAAAAAATAATTATTAATTTATTAAATAATAATTATAAATTAAAATATATATTAATATTAATTTTATTCTTTTTTTTTTATAATACCTTTTTTTCTTTTACCTTTACAATATCATTTCTTTTTTCTAAAATTTATATTTTATCTCATTAAATCAATATATTTTATATAAATCTTATTTAATATTAATATTATTATTAATTATTATTTATTAATTATTATTTGCTAATTATTAGTATCATTATTAATAATATTAAATTTTAATATTTAACTTATTATAATAAATTAATTAATTTTAAATATTTAAATATAATTAATTAACCAATTGTATATATAAAAAATATTAAATAAAATTACTAAATCATCATTATATTAATAATATTAAAATTATAATATTTAATTATTATTATAATAAATTAATTAATTTTAAATATTTAAATATAATTAATTAATTTATTAAATATATAATTAAAATTAATAAATATTTAATAAAA
>MU623749.1:0-11701 GCA_025201765.1 Daldinia sp. FL1419
TATATTATAATATAAAATAAATAAATAATAAAAATTAATTTCAAAATTAATTTCAAAATTAAATAAAATTAATAAAAATTAATAAACATCATAAATCTATATTATAAATAAAATTATAAATAATATTTAAAGATTTATAAAATTATTTATTAATATATTATTTTACAATTTCCCATATTATAATATAATATAAATAAATAATAAAAATTAATTTTAATTAATATTAATATTAAATAAAATTAATGAATATTTAATATTATAAATAATTAAATAATTTTATAAAAATATAAAAATTCTTATGATTTCTTATATTATAAAAATTAATAATTAATAATATATATTAATCCTAACTAAATAATTTTTAAAGAAATTTATTAATATAATTTCTTATTTAATAATATAATATCCAAATTTAAGAATATAAAAGACTTTATACCATAAAAAGCCACAGGTACACACATAAGGCATATAAAAAATCCTAAACCATTTTAATTTATTATATTAATTTAAAATTTACTTAAAAATATTAATAATTAATATTATTCAAAAATTAATTAAATTTATAGTTTTTTAAGATATTTTATATATATTTCCAATTGGAAATAATTGTACAATAATGGAAAATATCCAAAAATATGGATCTTTCTTTTGAATTCTTTGTAAGTTCATTGGTCAATTAGGATTGTGGCGCAACTAATAAAATAAGAAAGATATAGATATAAAAACTTTATAAAAGTAATCTTTAAAAAATTATATATATTTTGGGTTAATTAGGTAAAAAAATAACTTTTAAAAATTTATTTATATTTAAAAAAATGTATAAACCTTAAAAAAGGGGGTGGATCAATAGGGTCCTTTAGGGTAGCTTTTATTATTTAATTACATTATTTTGGTTTAAAATTCTTTAAAGTTAATAATATTAAATTTTAATAAATTAATCTTAATTAAAAGAACTAAAAAAATTATATAATCAAATTATAACCAAATTAATTAAATATTATATAAATTAAAATAAGAAAAAGAAAAAAAAATCTAAACTCCCCAAATCTTTTAATCATTATATATATAATTATTAATCTTTAAATGCTTTTTGTTTTTATTAAATGTTTGTTGGTTTCGTTCATATGTTTATCTACTTGATTGATTATTGTTTTTAAATTATATATAGTTAAAAATTTATTTAAATGCTTCCCATCTTGGCTATTCTAATGATATATTAGGCTGCAATCTAATTGCTGACTTTGCTGGTATTTTTTCAAGCTATGTGTATAGATTGGATCCTTATCTTTCAAAGTAAACAACTCGTTACAATCTATATATTATACAATTATTTAATTATAAATTTTTTAAAATATCATTCTAAATTAGCTTTAATATATATTTATTACTTTATTTTATACTATATATCCTGATTAATTTACTCTTAAATAAATAGATAATTTTATTAATTTTTAACATTTTCTTTTATAATACCTACTTTAATAATAATTCACTCTTAATTAACTTAACAATTTTGATAATTGTTAATATTAATATTACTCTTAATACAAAGTTATTAATTACTTATATTATTGCTAATTTAGCTAATAATTTTATATAATTATTAAATTTTCATAATAATCACCATTTTTAATTATAACAATTGACTTTCATAACTTATACTTAATTATATATAATATATAAGTATATTAAAATCCATAAGTCCAATTATCTCTCTAAATGACTATAGGAATCATATGCAATTCCTTAAGGATAGGCTCTCCTAACTTCTGAAGTGCTATAATCATTTGCTCCTTAATACAATTAATTTACTACTCTAATCCCTAATAAATTAAATTAAAAACTTATAAACAATATTTTTTTAAGGTATAAGTTATAAGAAAGAAAGGATTTTAATTATAAGTCATTATTACTTATATATATTTTAAATTAAATAAATCTATATGTATTAATAAAAATAATATTTAAATCTTTTATTATATAATTTTAAATATTCATAAATTAAAATTTATATTAATTTCCTTTTATAGAAAATTCCCTAATCAAATATATTACATATAGTTAACTGTTAAAACATTATAATATAAAAATTATTTAATTATTACTTTATAATGTATAATTATAAGGCCTATATTAATATCAATAATAAATTATTTTACCAGTAATTTGTATTAATTTTTTATGATATTATAACATTTTTAATTAATTAATCAAATATTGGTGTGAGGCCTTAAACTTTTTTAATATTTATATCTAACCAAAAAAACGGGTTTTTATATTTAATTAATTCATTATATTTAATTAAATGAACAATATCTATAAAGGTCTGCAATAATTTAATCACTTTGTTATAAATACTTAAAACTAATAAACTAACCATATTATTAATTTAATAATAATTTAATAACAACTTGGCACTGTAAGATATTATTAAATTAATATTGGTAACTAATAACAATATTAATATAAAATATATGTTATATAAATCACCTTAACCTAATCAAGTAAAATATAAGTTTATAAAAGATATAATTATATTATAAAAGAAAAAAAAGAATGTTATAAAAATATTAAAGATAGAAAGATGAATTAATAGTATTTTTATACTCCAATTCATAATTATTGTTATTCAAATCAATAAGTACTTATTAGTTGCAACTATAACTTTTATATGATATATATACTTTAAATTTATACATAAATATTAAACAACATTTTTCAACAATTTAATTATATTAATTATAAATAATATCTTTTGTCTTAATACACCATAATTTAATACCATGATTTTTGTCCTTCTTTTCTCTCTTTCTCCCTTTTTTTCCCTCCTTTCCCTAAGGCTTATTCTTTAACTTTTTCAATTTAAAACACTTTGCCACATTTAATCAAATATTAATTAACAAACCTTTAGAATATCTTCTTAATTTAAGCCAATAAATATAAACTCTTTAAATAATAATTCCATATCAATAATATTATTAATTAATACTTTAAATAATAATAATAATAATAATAATAATAATAATAAATTAAATAATTAATTTTTAATTATTGTTCCATTATTTAATTATATTTTTACAATATAATTTAATTAAATTAACAATATAGATAAATTAAAAAAATATTAGAAATCAATTGTTTATATTAATCCTTTCTTTAATTTCCATTATTTTATAAATCTTTTTCAAAATATCCTAAATAAATCCTAACTAATTAAAACATCTAAATATTTAATATAATAGAATTTAAAATCCTTAATAATATTATATTTAATTATTATATTCAATAAGAAATCATTAATATCAATTTTTGGAAGAATAATCTTTATTATCTTTATTATTATAATATAACTTTATTATAATCATTTAAATAACTTATTATATATATCAATATTTATAAAAGTAGTTTTATTAATAAATATATAATCAAAATTTTAATTAATTTTTATTATATAAAAGATCTAATAACTCAAATATTTAATTATCTAAATGAAGTTCTTTATCTAGGATGAAGTCTAGTATATTATATTGAAATTTTTTAATAAATTATTATGTGAAATTGATAAGTAATTGATAAGAATTGATAAGAATTAATAAGGTGGTTGATAAGTTGATAAGGGGTAAAAGAATTAAATTAAAAATTTAAAATTTAAAAAAATATTTATGATTGGGTGTATTTTTTTTATTAATAAAAATTTGAGTTAATTAAGTAGGAAAATAAATTTTGGAGGTTTATTTATATTATATATGAGTTTTAATAGTTTTTGCAGGATATGTCTTAACCTTATATTTTTATTATATAAAATTTTATGGTTTTAAAAATTAACGATTTTATATTTAAGAACTTAAACTGATCAAATAAGAAAATAATTTTTAAGGAACTTTAATAATTTTTACAGGATATGCTTTAATCTTACATTTTTATTGTACAAAGCTCTATGGAAAAATTAATAATTTTATCTTTAAAAATTTGAGTTGATCAAATAGGAAAACAACTTCTAAAGAACTCTAATAACTTTTGCAAAATATACCTTAACCCTACACTTTTATTATACAAAACTTTATAGAAAAATTAATAATTCTATTTTTAAAAACTTAAGAACTCAAGTTAATTAGATAGGAATATAATTTTTAGAAGTTTATTTATATTGAACAAAAATTTAATTAAACAAGAGCTTTAATAATTCTTGCAAGATATGCCCTGCAATTTTATTATATAAATTTTTATTAAAAATTAATAATTTTGTATTTGAAAACTTAAACTAATCAAATAGGAAAACAACTTCTAAAGGTTTATTTATATTAAGCATAAACTTTAATAGTTATTGTAGGATATACCCTAACCCTACATTTTTATTATATAAATCTTTATCGAAAAATTAATAATTCTATATTTGAAAATTTAAATTAATTAAATAAGAAAATAATTTTTGGAGGTTTATTTATATTAAACATAAACTTTAATTAAATAACAGTTTTAATTGAATAGGAGTTCTTGTAGGATATGCCCTACAGTTTTATTGTACAAAACTTTATGGAAAAACTAACAATTTTATATTTGAAAACTTGAGCTGATCGATCAAACAGGAAAATAATTTTTGAGGGTTTATTTACATATCAAAAAACTTATAAAAAGGTTAGATTAGCAGATTTCATCCTGGCCCTATTACCCTAACTTATTGTTATAGAAAAATTAATAATTTTATGTTTGAGAACTTAAGTTGATCAGATAAGAAAATAATTTTTGATAGCTTATTTATATATTAAAAAACCTATGGAAACCTTAAAAGGATTATTTCTATGAAAGTTAATAAAATTTTGTAACTTCAATTACATAATTATATAATAACCTTCTGTAACCCCCCCCCCCCCCTTTAAAAAAAATCAAAAAAAAAAAAACCTTATATAATTAAGGTGACTTAATTATAAAAATAATTAAAAAAAATAAAAATAAAAAAAACCTTATATAATTAGGGTAATTTAATTATAAAAATAATTAAAAAAAGAAATTTAATTAAAAACATAAGAATAATTTTAAACTTTATAAAAAATATTTTTAATCATTTAATTTTAAAACTTATATTAATATATAATTATTTTTTAATTATTATACTTTTCTTAATAAAAATAATTATAATAATTATTTCTATATTATAAAAAAATATAATCTTTAAATTCCAGAATTTTATTTCCTTTATATATAAGCTAATTATCTCCCTCCCTTTCATAAAAATGTAACTAAAAAGAACTCCTCAATTATAAACAAATAGTTATAATAATTAGAAACTAATAAGGAAAATATTTTCATTTTAAATATAAAAAAAATAACAACATCAAAATATTACTATATAACCAATATAACAACCTAATTATTAATATATATAAAATTTAAAAAATAAATAAAAATAAAAATAAAAAAATTAAATTTTTTTAATCCAATATATATTCTTAACTATAAGTATAATCATTATAGTAAACTTTAATAAGTTTTTTTTTCTTTTAATTATATATTTTGTAATAATTTTTAATATATAATTTATTTTTAACCCATCTCTTAATAACTTTATAGAATTAAATAAATAAATAGTTATTAATTATTTTAATTAATACCTATTCTATATACAATACTTTTTCCATAATCTTTTGATTGATCCTTCTAAAAACATTATATATGTAATTATTAGGGTAAATATTCATAATCTCTACTTCCTTAATTTCCTTAAAAATTATAATATAATTTTTAATTAAATTAATAATTTTAGTAAGACCCCGGCCCTCCCCCGGAACAACCTCTTTACGATGCAGCAATACTTTTATTATCTATAAAAAAAAATAAAACCATCTTGAACTTCATTATCGCCCTACACCCGGGTTATTACCACATTATTTCACAAAATTTAGATATTATAACATATAAAATGTTTTTCCATATTAAAATTTAATTATTTTTATTAAAAAGTAAATTTTAATAAGAATATAAAGTGAAATTAAAGTTATAATAATGTAATTTATTTGGATAAGTAGTAAGTAGGTTTTCTCCGGAACACGGTTCCTACCCAGAACAAATATTAAAAGATGGACCGGATATCTGTAATATATTCTAGGTAAATCGGGGTAGTAATAAATAAAATAATAATAATTTTAATAATATTAAATAAAGTAAGATCTTTATTAAAATCTCTAAAAAATTTTTTATAAAATTATTCTTACATTTTTATTTAAATCTTTTTTTTATAAATTTAATTAATAATAGAGTTATCTTTATTAAGTTTAATTAATTTTTTTTTAAATCTTTTTAAAAGAATTCTTATAAAAAGTAATTTATTATATTTAAATTAAAAATATAAATATAAAAGATTAAGAAATACTTAATTTATCTAATAATGATAAACTAGGATGACAGAACTAAAATGAAATTTGTTAATCCCTTTATTTTATAATCTTTCTAAAATTTTACAATAACCTATTTTATGGATTTTTTTTTAAAAAACCATTTAAACTTTTTTAAATTTTACAATTATATGAAAAAGGTTAATTTTATTTAAATTTTTTTTTCTTTTTTAAATAATTATATTCTTTCTTCCTTTAATTACTGCTTTTATTTTTAAAATTATTATTAAAATTAATATTAAATTTAGATAGTGGAGGAGTAAATAGATAAAATAATAGGAATTATTTAACTTATTTACATTTAATAAATTTTTTAAATTTATATTTAAAATTATTTTTAAAATTAATTATTATTAGTTTATTATAATTAGATTTATTAAAAGGGTAATTAATTTAATTAAGATATATTATTTTACCTTTTTAAATAAATTAAATTAAATTTATATTATTATTATTTTATATAAATTTATTATAAATATATTTCCATCTTAAATTTAGAAGTAATTTTTAATATAAATTAAAAAAAGTAATTAGAAATAATATTATTTAAATAAAAAATTAGATTAAAGGAGGTCCAATTTATACCTTTTTAAATTCTTTATCAGATTTTACCTTTAAATGAAATTTCATAGAGAAAGGATGTGAAGTTATTGGAATGCAATATAAAATAGTGTTATTAAAGATTAATTAAGTAAAATGAATAAATAAATATTATAGATAAATATTATTTAATTATTAAAAAAGTTAATTGTGGAATAGATATTTTTATTTGTATAAATATAATATATTCTTTTGTAATATTTAATTTATTAATTTATATTAATCTATATCTTTCTTATTTTATTAATTGCACCACAATCCTAACTAACCAATTAATTCCCAGAGAAATCCCCCGCAATTTCAGACATTTTCAACTACTATACAACAGCCTCCAATCAGAAACACATACAATTTATCTTAAAAAACCACAAATTCAACTATCTTTCAAATAATATTAATTATTAATATTTTTAATTAAATTTCAAATTAATATATTAAATCAAAATAATTTTAGATTTTTTTTGTACCTCGTGCGCGCGTTTGTGACTTTTTGTGGTGTATAACTTTTTTGGTTAAATATGAGCTTATATTAGTAAATTTCCCTTAAAATTGTTTAATTAAGATATTAAATAAGAATTTTAATTACTATTAAACAAAAACTCTAATTAAACAGGAATTTTAATAGTTATTTAAATGTAAGGTAATTATATCCTTAGGAAAATATTTAAGTAATTAAATAAAAAATTGATTAATAAAGGTAATTATTGGTATTTAAAAAATAAAATAAATAATATATTTAATTGGAGAAAAGGTTATAAATTATTATAAGAAGTTATATGAAAACGATTTTTAATAAATTATATAGAATTTAAATTGATTAGGTAAGAAAGTAATTCTTAAAAACCTATTTATATCCAAACAAATATATATAAATCTTAGAAGAATATTTATTAAGGTCTTTTGGAATAGCTTTTATTATATATCCCTATTATGTATTACAACCACATACTTACACTACACCAATTTAATATATTAAAGAAGAGTTTTAATAACTCCTACAAGATATACTCTACATTTTAGTTAATTTACAACAAACCAAAAAGTATAAATGTAATAAAAGATATAAAGTAATTATATTCTAAAAATAGATATTAAGGTAATTAAATAAAAGGTTGATTAATAAAAATAATTACTAGTGTTTAAAAGGTAGAATAAACAATATATTTAATAAGAAAAAAAAACCATAAACTATAACAAAAAACTATATAAAAGGTGATATTTAAAGAGCTTAATTTGATTAAATAAGAATCAACACTTAAAACCTTATATATTAAATAGAAGCTTCAATTTAGGATTAATATTAACTTTAATAGCTTTTATAGGATATGCCCTACCTTACATTTCAACTACCATATAATAAACTTTATCTTAAAGAAGGTATTAAAGTGATTAAATAAAAAAATTAATAAATGTAATTGTTAGCAATGGTAGCAAATGCTTAATAGGTAGAGTAAACAATATATTCAATTGGAAACAAAGTTATAAACTATTGTAAGAAGTTATAAGAAAAACTAAATAAATTAATATTAAAGAATTTGATTTAATTAGATAAAAATTAACATTTAAAAATTTATATATTAAACATAAATTCTAATTTAGGGTTAATATTATTAAATAAAAACTCTAATTAAATAAAAGTTATAATAACTAAATACAAGGTAATTATATCCTAAAAAAGGTATTAAAATAATTAAATAAAATAATTAATAAAGGTGATTGTTAGTAATGGTAGCGCGTTTAAGAGGTGGAAAAGATGATATATTTAACAAGAGAATAAATTTATCCAGGACGAAATCCGGTGTATTATATTGAAACTTTCCAATAAATTACTATGTAAAATTAATAAGAAATTGATAAGAAATTGATAAATAATTGATAAATAATTGATAAGGAATTGATAAAAAATTAATAAGAAATTAATAATAATTGATAAAAGCTGATAAAGGGTAAAAAACATACTAAAAAATTTAAAATTTAAGAAAACATTTATGATTAGGTATATCCTTTTCATTAATAAGAATTTGAGTTAATTAAATAAGAAATAATTTATTTATATTAAATTTAAGTTTTAATAACTCTTGCAAAATATACCCTAACCCTATACTTTTATCATACAAAATTCTTTAGTTTTAAAAATTAACAATTCTAACGTACCCCACAAGTCAACCGATCAAACAAGTCAACCGATCAGCGAAAATACATACAAAATACGTCTGTGCGTAAACGTGCGTTCTATTCAAAAAAAAATCGTATCAAAATTTGGTTTAAAGATTTGAATACCTCTTTTAAAAGTAATAATTACAGTATTTTTTCTAAATTTTGCACGATTTTTTTCAATTTATTAAAAATAAAAACCGGAAAAGTGGGTCTAAAACAGTCGATATTTTGGCCAACTTCTTCTATACCCCCGGAAGAATTTTTTCAATTTTTTTATAATATTAGATTTATATAATATAAAACATATTAAAATTTGAAAAAATAAAATTAAGAATTCGGAAAGTTACGATTTTCAAATTTCTTTGATTTTCGGTTATATTTCGGCTGATCGGTTGACTTGTTTGATCGGTTGACTTGTGCGGCACGTTATCCTTAAAAATGTAAGTTAATTAAACAGGAAAACAATTTCTAAGGAACTTTAATAACTCCTACAGGACATGCCCTACAATTTTATCATACAAAACTCTATAGAAAAACTAATAATTAGATATATCTTAACTTAAACTAATTAAATAAGAAAATAACGTTTGAAATTTATTTATTTATTTTAAACATAAACTCTAATTGAATAAGAACTCTTATAGGACATACCCTAACCTTATACTTTTATCGTACAAATTTCTATAAAAAAATTAATAATTCTATCTTTAAGAAATTAAACTAATTAAATAAGAAAATAACTTCAAAAAACCTTTAATAGCTCTTATAAAATATGCCCTAATCCTACACTTTTATTGTATAAATCTTTATGGAAAAATTAATAATTCTATATTTAAAAATATAAATTAATTAGATAAAAAAATAATGTTTAAGGATTTATTTATTTATATTAAATATAAGTTTTAATTAAATAAAAGTTTGAATTAAATAAGAGTTTAAATTAAATAAGAATTTTATTTATTTATTTATTATTACCCTAATTTACCTAAAATATATTACAGGTATCCAGTCCATTTTTTAATATTTATTCCAGGTAAGAACTGTGTTTTAAAAAAAACTTACTTATTGCTTATTCAAATAAATTATATTACTATAATTTTGGTTTTACTTTATATTTTTATTGGAACTTACCTTTTAATAAAAATGATTAAATTTTAATATAGAAAAATTGCTTTATATATTATAATGCCAGTTATGTGAAGTGATATGGCAGCGGTTTAGGTATGGGGTAATAATAAGGTCTAAAATGGTTTTATTATTTTTTTTAATAAATAATAAAAATGTTATTACATTGTAAAAAGGTTGTTTTGGAGGAGGGTTAAGATGTATATAATTTATATAAAATATAAATATATATAAATAATTTTATATTTTTATAAAAAATTATTATATATTTTTATTTTTACAATTTTCTTTTTAATATTATAATATTATATTTATTTTCTAAAATAATTTAAAATAATATTATTAATTTATAATCCTTCTTAATTAACTTTAATCTTCTTTATATACTTTACTTATATTTTACAATATTATAATATAATATTATTATACCTATTATATTTATAATTTAATATTATTTTAAAAAATCCATTTTACTTTTATATATATACTATATTAAATAAAAAAAAATTTATATATTTATAAATATTCTATTATTTTTCTAATATTATCCTATTATTAATTTTTTTTAAATATTTTAATTCCCTTACTAGAAATTATTACAATATTTTAGATTTAATACATTATTTTAATATTATATTACACTAAAATTATAACCCCAATATAGTTATATATTATAAAAATAATTTATTTGTCAAAGATAGGGAATTGTATAAAAAGTATAGCTATACCTTTCTAACGCAATTCTAGGAATTAATTATTAAAATTTTATTATAATTTTTTTAAGGTTTTTAAGTTCTCAAAAAATTTATTAAAGAATTATTAATAATATTTAATAATTATTCTTATTATATTTAATCCTTTATTTACCAAATCTATAATTTTTATATATTCCAATAATTTTAAAAAAATTATTTATTTTAATATTATTAATATTATAATTATTTTGCAATATAATCCCACTTTATATCCATTTTACCAATATTTATTAATTATAATATAAGATTTATAAAAGAATTAATTTTAAAAGGAGGTATATATATATTACCTTATCCCTAACAATCCACATTATCCCTATATATTATTATTATAATAATCTTTCACTTAAGAAATTTAATTAATATTAAATATTTTACCATTCCTTAATAATAATCTATTACAAATCCTTAATAATTTCTTAATATATTTAAAGTTAAACTTTAATAAATATAATCCTTTATTTAAAAATATATTTACCTTTACATAAGATTCCCTAATATATATAACCAAAAAAAATAAAAAAAAAATAAAAAGGTAAACACAGAAAAAAATAATTTTAATAAATATAATTTATTATTATTATTATTTATTACTACCCCGATTTACCTAGAATATATTACAGGTATCCGGTCCATCTCTTGGTATTTGTTCCGGGTAGGAACCGTGTTCCGGAG
>MU623750.1:0-11663 GCA_025201765.1 Daldinia sp. FL1419
TAAAAAAAAAATTGTAAAAATAAAAATAAATAATAGTTTTTTATAAAAATATAAAATTATTTATATATATTTATATTTTATATAAATTATATATATTTTAACTTTCTTTTAAAATAATTTCTTTATAATGTAATAACGTTTTTATTATTTATAGAAGAAAATAATGAAGCCATTTTAAATTTTGTTATTGCCTTATATTTAGGCTGTTACTATATTATTTTATGAAATTTGGGTATTATAATATATAAAATATTTTTTTATATTAAAATTTAATTATTTTTATTAAAAAATAAGTTTTAATAAGAATATAAGATAAAATTAAAGTTATAATAATGTAATTTATTTAAATAGGTGGTGGGTAGGTTTTCTTTGAAATATAGTTTTTACTTAGAACAAATATTAAAAGATGGATTGGATACCTGTAATATATTCTAGGTAAATCAAGGTAATAATAAAAAAAAAATTTTATTATATATAATAATATTATATAATATATATAATTTTTTATTATTAATTCTAATTATAATAAATGAATTAAATAATTTATAAATTTTTATTTTAATTATAAGAAACTTTAAAATATAATAAAAAATATTTATAATTAAAAAGAATTGAGAAATTATTTATGTTTTTTTTATTTCATTAGTTGCGCCACAATCCTGATTGACCAATTAGTTTCTAGAGAAATATCCTATAATTTTGGATGTTTTTAATTATTATATAATAATTTTTAATTAGAAATATATGCAAATTATCTTGAAAAATTATAAATTTAATTAAATTTTAAATAATATTAATTATTAATATTTTTAAATGGTTTTTAAATTAATATAATAAATTAAAATGATTTTGAATTTTGATGTACCTTGTGCATGTGTTTATGGTTTCTTGTGGTGTATAGTTTTTTTAGTTGAATAAGAGCTTATATTAATAAATTCTTTAAAGATTATTTAATTAAGGTATTAAATAAAAATTTTAATTATTATTAAATAAAAATTCTAATTAAATAAGAATTTTAATAGTTATTTAAATATAAAGTAATTATATTTTAATAAAGGTATTTAAATAATTAAATAAAAGTTAATAGAAATAATTATTAATAATGGTAGTTGGTGTTTAAAAAATAAAATAAATAATATATTTAATAAAAAAGTAAATTTATAAATTATTATAATAATTATAAAAAAAAATAATGTTTTTGTAAAGTTTGATTTAATTAGATAAGAATTATTTATTAAGGACCTATATATTAAATAAGAATTTTAATTATTATTAAATAAAAATTTTAATTGAATAGGAGTTTTAATAATTATTTAAATATAAAGTGATTATATCTTAAAGAAGATATTTAAATGATCAAATAAAATTCTAATTAATAAAAATAATTATTGGTATTTAAGAGGTAAAATAGATGATATATTTAATAAAAAAAAGAAGTTATAAATTATTGTAAGAAATTATATAAAAGGTGATGTTTAAAAAATTTAATTTGATTAAATAAAAATTAATAATTAAGGGTTAATATATTGAATATAAGTTTTAATAGTTTTAATTAAACAGGAATTTTAATAGTTTTTAGAGGATATGCCTTGTATTTTAACTACCTTATAATAAATTATATATTAAAGAAGGTATTAAAATAATTAAATAAAAAAATTAATAGGGGTAATTATTGGTAATGGTAATTAATATTTAAGAGGTTAAATTTAATAAAAGGATTAAAAATGTATATATTTGTATAAAATTTTATAAAAGTGATTCTTAAAGAATTATGATGAGTTTGAGTTGATTAGATAAGAAAGATAATTCTTGAAGGCTTATTTATATTTAAAAAACTTGTGGAAATTGTAAAAGGGGTTATTCTATAGAGGTTAATTAGGTTTTATAAATTAATTTTAATTATATAATTATATTATCCTAGTTTATTATGATAGAAAATTTAATTTAATTAAATAAAAATTAATTTTTAAGGATTTATAATGAATAAGAACTTTAATAATTAAATGCGTAATAATTATATCTTAAAAAAGATAATAAAGTAATTAAATAAAAGATTAATAAAAGTAATTGTTTATAATGGTAATTAGTGTTTAAGAGATAGAAAAGATGATATATTCAACTAGAGATAAGATTATAAACTATTATAAGAAGTTATAAAAAAATTAAATAAATTAATATTTAAGGACTTATATATTAAATAAAAATTTCAATTTAGGATTAATATTATTAAATAAGAATTATAATTAAATAAAAACTTTAATTATTTTTGTAGGAGGTACTTTACATTTTAATTACCCTATAATAAATTAATAAGAATAAATAAAATAAAAAATAAAAAATAATTATATTTTAAAAAAGGTATTAAAATAATTAAATAAAAGATTAATAGAAATAATTGTTTATAATGGTAGTTGGTGCTCAAAAAATAAAATAAATAATATATTCAATAAAAAAACAAATTTATAAATTATTATAAAAATTATAAAAAAAATAATAATTTCATAAAACTTAATTTAATTAAATAAGAATTAACCTTTAAAGGTTTATATATGAAACAAAAGTTTTAATAATTCTTATAAGATATGCCCTGCATTTTAATTACTCCATAATTAATTATATCTTAAAAAAGGTAAATATTAAAATAATTAAATAAAATACTGATTAATAAAGGTGATTATTGCTGGTTAAGAGATTATAAATAAAAAAAACATATATTATTGTATAAAATTATAAAATAATTTATTAAGTTATTAAAAATTTAATATATGAGAATTTGATTTGATTAGATAAGAATTATTTTTTAAGGATATATATATTAAATAGGAGCTTTTATAGTTAAATATAAAATTATTATATCCTAAAAAAACTATTAAAGTAATTAAATAAAATAATTAATAAAAATGGTTGTTAATAACAGTAATACGCTTTAAAAGAGGTTATATTTAATAAAAGGTAAGAAAGGTGTATATTATTGTACGAAGTTTTATAAGAAAATTGATGATTTTATGCTTGAGAATTTGATTTGATTAGAAAAGAAAATAATTTTTGAAGGTTTATTTATATTTAAAAAAAGGTTTTAAAGATTTTAGAAGGAGTTGTTCCATGGAGGTTAATAGGGTTTTGTAAATTAACTTTAATTACATAATTATATTATTTTGGTTTATTATGATAGAGAATTTTATCTAATTAGATAAGAATGAATTTTTAAGAGTTTATAAATTGAACAAAAACTCTAATAATTATTGTAAGATATATCCTACATTTTAATTACCCTATAATAGGCTAAAGGTTGTATGAAAATAAAGGATGTAAGGTGATTATATCTTAAAAAAGGTATTGAGGTAATTAAGTAGAATAATTATTGGAAATAATTGTTTACTAATGGTAGCGTATTATAAAAAATTATATTGAAGAGAGGATTAAAATTGTATATTATTGTATGAAAGTTTTATAAAAATAATTTTTAAAGGATTATGATATGCTTGAATTAATTAGATAAAAAAAATAATTTTTGAGGCTTATTTATATCCAAAAGAATTGTAAAAACCTTAGAAAGGTTAATTCTATAAAAGCTAATAAGGTTTTGCAAAATAGCTCCAGTTATGTAATTTAGTATTAAATTAATAATCCCAGAACAAAAGCGATTGGTCCTGAATGTTAAACTGGTCGCAAAGTGACCAATCCTAAAAAGCTAGTAGTTATTATATATACATACCTTAAAAATATTATAATCTTTACTATAACCTTCTTATATAAATTTATTTTGTTTTAGTTATGGTTTTTTGTTGGTACTTATTATTATTTAATAAATGTAATATCTTTATTTATTTTTAATTTTAAAATAATTGAATAGTTTTAATAATTATATTTTAAAAGATTTTTTATTAAATGGGTTGATTTGTATTTGGTTATTATCCTTATTATTATTATCATTTATTATAATATGTACTTTTTTATTGTTTTTATATTTTTAATTTAATATATTTTTAATTTATCTAGTAAAATATATGTGTTTTTTGTTGTTTTTGTATAATATGCTTTTTAAGGTAATTTTTTTACTTTTATTATTATTATTATAAGGTTTTTATTTATAATTTTTAGTTTAATAACCTTTTTTATAATATATATAATAAAACTTATTTTTAGTTTTGGTTGTATAGTTATTTTCTTTAGTTATATGGATCTTTTTGTTATTGTTTTGAGGATTTGAAATAATAATTTTTTATATGGTGATTGAAATGGATTTATATATATTTAATGATATTATTTTAATATTATTGGGTTTATTTCAAGTAATGTTTGAGATATTTAGTTTGTAGAATGGTGTAATAGTATTTTATAATTTAATTATAGTTATTGATATGTTGTAGATTTTATTTTTTATAATTATTCATATTATTATAGTTGTTTGGTGGATTATTTTTATTATTATTTTTTAGATAGATTATTTTAATATATGGTTTTAATATATTTATTAAATGTTAGATATATGTGTATGTAGAAGATGTATTAATATTTTATAAGTTTAGGATATATTATGGTTTGGAATAGGAAATTTATAAAAATTGTTATATATATATTTTATAAAATTAATTATAATTTTATTTTAATAAGGCAGGAAAATTAAGAATATAATAATTGAATTAAATAATATATAGTGAATATTAAAGATTTATATGATTATTTTTGCAAAAATTAATTAATTAAATAAGGTTTATTACATTTATTTAATAATTTGTTAAAAATTTCTAATTAATTTAATTAATATTTTAATTATTTATAATTTATAAGATATTAAGGTTATTTTTAATTAATTTTATATATTATGTAGTTTGTTAAATATTATATTATTAATCTATATTAATTTAAGGTGTGATAGAAATATAATTTTATTTTTTATTTTATAGTAAGGAAAGTGATTAGTTTTTATTATTAAAATAATATTAAATTATATTTCTTTAATTTTTTATTTTTATTAGGTTATATTAGTAATTAAGAAATTTATTTAATTAAAATTAATTTAATTATTAATAATAAAATTTTAGGTAATTTAATATATTAGATTTAATATATTAATTATATTAATTAATATATTAATTTTATTTTTATTAATTATATTTTTATCTTTATTAAATTGATTAAATTTATATATTAATTGGGTAAATTATATTTTTATATAATTTTAGAAGGTTTAAAAATTATTATTTTATATATAATTATTAATTATATTTTATATAATATTAATTATAATATTTAAATATTTATTTATAATTAATATTATAATTTTTAAATTATAATTATTAATAGGATTAATAAATGAATTAATAATAATCCTAGAGGATTTTCCATTTTCATTTCCGGATGTTATATTTGATTATAATAATGTAATTAGGTGATAAGAATTTTTGATAAAGAGGGTGTATGTTTTTTTAATTATTTTTAATATATAAGTATTTAAAAATAATTAATTAAATTATTTATTTTAATAATTTACCTATACAAATAATTATTTGTATATTTAGGTTGTTTTTATTGAAATTTAAGGTATCAATTATCATATAATAGTTAAAATTTAAATAAATCTATATTAATAATAAATTAATTATATATTTTTTAAGAATTTATGTTAGATTTGTAGTATGGGTATTTATATTAGGCCTAGCTTTAGGTGGTGTATGATTCTGCCGGGCCAGGTGGTCCGTGCTTCCAGCAGGATCCACATTATGTTGGAAGATTATTAATATGGGTAAAGAAAAATTAATTTTATATATTAACCTTATAATTTCTTTTTATTTTATTAATTTTCTTAATATTTTTTAATATATTAAAATATTTTTAAAATTAAAAAAGTTTTGGTTAAAAAATTTTATAATTCTTTTCTAATTGGCTAATCATATTAGCCATTTTTAATTAAAAATACTCTGAAAATTACAAATAATTTAAGTTAAGAAAACTTTACAAGTAAAGGCTTAATTAATAAATTGAAAATCAATATTATATAACAATTTTATTTAAAATTAATATATATTATAAAATAATAAATTAAAATTATAAATTTATTAAATTAATTAGTGTATTTTATATAACCAATTTTGGAAGCATTAATTTCCTTATCTATGTCTTTCTTATTTCATTAATTACATCACAATCCTAACTAATTAATCAATTCCTAGAGAAATCCCCTACAATTTCAAATATTTTTAATTGTTATACAATAACCTCCAATTAGAAACACATACAATATATCTTAAAAAATTATAAATTTAATTAAATTTTAAATAATACCAATTATTAATATTTTTAAATAGTTTTTTAATTAATATATTAAATCAAAGTAATTTTAAATTTTAATGTACCCCATGCACGCGCCTGTGGCTTCCCGTGGCGTACAACTTTTTCAATTGAATAAAAACTTATATCAGCAAAATCCCCCTACAAATCGTTCACCCAGGATATTGAACAAAAACTTTAATTATTATTAAACAAAAACTCTAATTAAACAAGAATTTTAATTGAATAAGAGTTTTAATTAAACGAAAGCTCTAATTAAACAAAAGTTCTAATTGAATAGGAACTTTAATAATTACCTAAATACAAAATAATTATATATTAAAAAAAGTATTTAAATGATTAAATAAAAGGTTAATTAATACAAATAATTATTAACACTTAAAAAAATAGAATAAACAATATATTCAATAAAAGAGAAAATTCATAAACCATCATAAAAGCTATAAGAGAAATAATGATTTTAAAGAACTTGATTTAATTAGATAAGAATTAATTTTTATAAACTTATATATTAAACAAGAGCTCTAATAGCTCCTACTTTATAATAATTAAAAGGTTAAATAAAATAAAAGATATAAAATAATTATATCCTAATAAAAATATTAAAATAATTAAATAAAATAACTAATAAAAATAATTATTAGCAACTGTAACACATTTTCAAAAAGGTATATTTAACAAGAGGTAAGAAAGGCGTATATTATTGTACGAAGTTTTATAAGAAAAACTAATGCTTTTATACTTAAGAATTTAATTTGATTAGATAAGAAAATAACTTCTTAAAAGCTATTTATGTTAAATAAGAGCTTTAATAACTCCTACAGGATATATTTTGCCTTACATTTCAACTACCCCATAACAAACTAGAGGTTTAAATAATATAAAAAATACAAAATAACAATATCCTAAAAAAAATATTAAAATGATTAAATAAAAAAATTAATAGAGGTAATTATTGGTAATGGTAGTTGGTGTTTAAGAGATAGAATAAACAATATATTTAGTAAAAAAGTAAATTTATAAATTATAGTAAAAGTTATAAGAAAAAGTAATAATTTTATAAAACTTAATCTGATCAGATAAGAATTAACTCTAAAAGACTTATATATTAAATAGGAATTTTAATTTAATGTTAATGTTATTAAATAGGAGTTTTAATTAAATAAGAGTTTTGATAGTTATTTATATATAATGTAATTATATTTTGAAGAAAGTATTAAAGTGATTAAATAAAAAATTAATAGAAGTGATTGGTAGTAATAGTAATTAGTGTTTAAAAAATAAAATAAATGATATATTTAATTAGAGATAAAATTGTAAATTATTGTAAAAAGCTATATAAATAGTGATGTTTAAAGAGTTTAACCTAATTAAATAGGAATTAACTCTTAAAAGCTTATATATTGAATAAAAACTTTAATTTAGGATTAATATTAATTTTTGCAAGATATGTTATGTACTTCAACTAACCTACTATAAATGAAAAGGTATAAATAAAATAAACGATGTAAGGTAATTTTATCCTAAAAAGGTTATTAAAGTGATTAAATAAAAAAATTAATAGGAGTGATTGTTAATAATAATAGTTGGTGTTTAAGAGGTTATAGGTAATAGAGGTGTATATGGTTGTAAGAAGTTATAAAATAATTTATTAAGTTATTAAGAATTTGATATATGAGAATTTAATTTCATTAGATAAGAATTAATTTTTGAGGGTTTATTTATGTTTAGAAAAGGTTTGTGGAAATTTTAGAAGGGTTATTCTATGGAGGTTAATAGGGTTTTATAAGGTAGTTTTAATTATATAATTATATTAACCTGGTTTAATATATTGAATAGGAGTTTTAATAGTTAAATACAAAGTGATTATATTTTAGAGAAGGTATTTAAATAATTAAATAAAAGATTAATTAATAAAGGTGATTGTTAATGTTTAAGAGATAAAATAAATAATATATTTAATTAGAAATAAGATTATAAATTATTGTAAGAAATTATAAGAAAAATTGAATAAATTAATGTTTAAGAATTTGATTTGATTAGGTAAAAATTAGTTTTTGGGGGTTTATATATTGGATAGGAGCTTTAATTTAGGGTTAATATTATTAAATAGGAGTTGTAATAAAATAGGAGTTTTAATCGTTTTTGTAGGATATGCCTTATATTTTAATTACTTTATAATAAGTTAAAGGATATAAAATAATTATATTTTAAGGAAGGCATTAAAATGATTGGATAGAATAATTAGTAGAGGTGATTGCTTACCTATGGTAGCGCGTATGATGAGGTTATATTCTATAAGAGGGTAAAGAGTGTATATATTCATATGAAAGTTTATAAAAAAATTAATCATGTAGAATTTGAAGAACCTGAGTTGATCAGATAGGAAAGATAACTTTTGAAGGCCTATTTATATTTAAAAGAGCTATGGAGACCTAGAAGGTTTGGCTTTATTGAGATTAATGGGGTTTTTATAAAATAGCCTTTATTATATAATTATATTATATTGGTTTAATATTATTTTAATTTAATATTTTTTTATTTAGAAATTATATTAATTATTAAATATTAAATTAATAATTATAAAATGAGATTGATTGATTTTGAAAGTCAAATTGGTTGCGAAGTGATCAATCCAAAAAAACTAGTTTACTAATACCCCATTATAAAATATTTAATTTAAAAAAAATATTAAATATTAAATCTTAAAGTCTTTTTATTTTAGAAATAATTATATATGTTAAGCTAAAAATAAATTTTATTTTTAAAATATTTAATATTATTTTATTATATATAATATCTTTAATTTTATAAATTAAAATAATAAAAGTAATAATAAAAAAAATTTAAAAATGTTAGTAATTAATATTTTTAATATTATATTTAATATATAACCAAAAAATAAGATTATTATCTTATTTTTAATATAATATAATTTTGGACTACCTCCTTCTTTAATAGGGGGGTTGAACTTATTAAAGCTTAAATTGGATAATTGTAGCAAATTAGTACCGGGGTAAAAGAAATGTATTTTATAATATAGTAAAAGGTATTTATATTTGTTAAACCATTTTTTATTAAATGGTAAGTTTTAATAAGAATATAAGAAGTAGTTAAAGTTACAACAACAAAATTAGGTTAGAGAAGTAGTGGGTAGGTTTTTTTTGGAATATGGTTTCTATTTGGAATAAATATTAAAAAATAAATTAGATATTTATATTAAATTTAAGTAATGTAATATAATAATAATAATAATAATAATAATAATAATAATAATAATTCTGAACTAATGTATTTAATTAAAAATATTAATATTATGGGAGGAAATAATTTATAATTGGTATTAAAAGTTATGGAGTATTTAATACTAAAATTATGTATTAGTAGGATATAATATAATGATGTCCAATTTAGTTAATAATTAAAGAAATATTTTATATAAAGTAGTAATATCCTAAAAAAAATGGTAAATATAATCTTTATATTAATATTATTAATTTTAAAATTGAGATGATTTTTAAGGGGGAAAAGGTTTTGAGGTAATAGTAATATTAATATTAAATGTTATTTTAAGGGCATTTAAAAGAATAATAATATATTAAATATTATCCCAAATAAAATTGGATTTATCACCGGGCTTGTAAAAAATAAGGAAAAATGTATATGGTAGTGGAGATAATTAATTCGAAAGAATATTGATTGGGATTGTAAAATATTTAACAAATATTCTACCAATTAGATTAAAATATTAATTTTAATTGATTAATATATTACCAAGTATATTTTTAAGTATTGGAAGTTGGTGGTACTTGCCAAGTATACTCCCATCATTTTAAAGGATTAATATTGGCTATGATATAAATAAATATAATTGGGAATAATTATTATTAAATAAAATTAATTTAAAATACCATTAGATAATATTTATTTAATAAATTAGTTTAATTAATAATTTATATAGATTAATTTTGGGAGTAAAGGGGGTAGGGGGGTTGGATATAAGGGCATTATTTACCTAAGAGTTAGTTAGGAGGGTTAGGGGGTTAGTTAAGGGAGGCTAGAAGGGTTAGTTAGGGGAGGTTAGGGGAGGTTAAGGGGGTTAATTAGGGGAGGTTAAATGAGGTTAAGGGAATTTAATAAGATTTAATAAAAGATTTAATAGAAACCTAATAAAAGATTTAATAAAAGGCTGGTTACGATATTATATGTAATTTAATGTATAACATTAAAAGTAGGATTCAAAAAGGTATAAAGGGGAAAAATGTTAATTTGGTTTAAGGGCAGGAAGAACTAATATATATATCCAATCAAAATATATAGATTGTATTAGCTTTGTATACCTATTAATCTAATTAATGGGTAATAACTAAAATAGGCTAACAAAATCTTACAAAAACCTTTAAAACCTCTAAAATCTCCAATTAGTTAAATTATATACATAATATAAGTACAATAAACTTTTACATCAAAATTAAATTATATACAAACCTTTTAATTAACTTCCCAAAATATATACTCTCAATCCTATCATTTAATTGGTTAATTTTTAAAAATGATAATATCACATATAAATCATTTAGAATCATTTCTAAAAAATCTATACATTTTTTTGAAGTACATACCTAAAATATTAATATCTAATTGATTACCCTCTATTATTAAATTAAATACATATTTTTAACCCTTAAATCTAATTGGTTAATTAATTTGATTTAAATCACCTTTCCATAATACGTACTTAAAACACCAATATCTAATTAATTACCCTATTTTTTTAAATTACTAATATTTTCGTACTATATATTAATTATAAAGTGAATAATTTGATTAGTTATTTTAGGTGTATATAAGCCCCCCTTAATCAATAAGATTTAATTAACTAATTATTATCTTATCCTTTATTTTATTAATTTTATTATAAACTAATCCAAACTTAAGAATTTCAACCCACCCCCCCACAGGTACAATTTTAAAAAGAAAATTTTTAAATTTATTATATAACAAAGTTTTTTAATTATTATTATATTAATATTACTATTTGGATAATAAGTCTTATATTGGGATATATTAATCCTCTCTTAATATTAATTATTAATATTTTCTATATTAATACATTAAGCCATTTTTATTTTATAATTTTTAATTTATTTAAATTTTATTATAATAATTTACTTATAAATATAATGTTATTAAATATTTCTATATAATTAATATTTAATTTTTTTAAATAAATATTTCTTTATATTAATACTATTTATAAAATAATTTAAATTAATCTTAATATATTAATAAAATCATTTATTATAAATCTTTTAAAATATTCTTTATATTTAATTAATATTTTATTAGACATATATATATATAAAGTATTT
>MU623751.1:0-11611 GCA_025201765.1 Daldinia sp. FL1419
TATAACCTTAATATCTTTTAAAAATAAAATAACTATCCTAACTTTAAAGATAATTTATGAATTAATTTAATTAAATAATCATAATTTAAAAATGTTAATTTATATTGTTAAAAATAAATATTATATTAATAAATTAATTTTTAAAATAAATTTTTTTATAATCTTTTAATTTAAATTAGTTATAGAAAATAATATATATATTAAAATCATAGTTTTTAAAAATGTGGTAATTAAAATTCTATTATTAGTTTATTAAAAGTTTAATTAAATTAAAAATAAAATTGTTAAAGGTATATTATTAATAAGAAATTAAATATTATTAATAATATAAATTTAATTAATAATAATAATAAATTTAATGAGAAAGAATTTGATTAAAAACCTATTGAACTTAAAGAAGGTAAAAAGATTATCATAAACCTTATAAATAATTAATTTATTAATATAATGAGTAAAATTATAAATAATATATACCAAAAAATCAAAAAAATATATTTTAATATTTTATACTTGCCTAAAAGAATATAATTAAAATTAATATTATATATAAATTAAAAATCAAAAAAATTCAATCAATAGATAATATACCATCAAACAGTTTAATACCCTTAGGATTACTTAATTAGAAAAAAGATATATTAAAGAAAGTTTTTAAAAATATTAAAAAACCTAACCCTTTATAATTAAATAGATTATATAAAAATATTACCTAATAATTTACTAAATAATTAAAAAAAATATAATTAATTTCTGAATGTTTTAAAAATTTGAAAAGTAAATTAAAAGATATAGAATTTATTAATTAGGAGAAAGAAATACTTATTGAAATGTTATTTTGCTGAAAAATGGCATTAATTTAAAACTTTAATGAATTTGGAAAAATAAGATCAAAAATAATATTTAATTATATTATTAAAATTATTTTATATAAAGTATAGTAATTAAAAGGTATTTTTATATTTGTTTTATTAAAAGATTAGATTATTGAAATTTTTAGGAATTAAATTAAATATAGGATTTTTAAGGAAAATTATAATTTATATTGTAATTTTTAATTTATAATAAAAAAAAATGGTGGTTTATAATTAATTAATTTAATAATTAAGTTAAATATTGTTACAATTAGGGATACTTTTCTATTTAAAGATTATAATTCTTTTATTAAAGAATTTGTTATATATATTATACTTTCTTGTATTAATTTATTTTTAAGGTATAATCAATTGGATTTATTAGTTTATAGTAGAGATATAATTACTTTTTCTATGTCTTTAAGATCTTTATAAATAATAATAATATTTTAAAAAATAATAAATTTAGTAGTATATTTTTTTAAGATTATGAATTATATTTTGTATGATTTAGTATTATATATATACAAATTTTTTTTTAATAATGTTAAAATTAAAGGATTAATTATTAGATATAATAATTAAAAAATTTACCCTAAAATTAAGCGATTTGTATTAGAGTATATTAAAAATATTATTAATATTTTATTAAATTTTAAATTAATTAAAACCATTATAAGTGTTAAGAAATCAGAATTTTATAAAATAAATATCAAAATTATTGGTTATATTTATGGATTAAATGGTTAGTTATTTGAAAAAGTTAAGGTTTTAAAAATCCTTAAATAAGAAAAATATAATAATATTAATAAAATCTGATTATTTTTAAGTTTTATAATATATTTTTATATATAAATTAAAAATTATATTATAGAAATCCTATTATTAATAAAGTTATTATATAAAAATGAGCTTTTTGTATGGAGTAAAATATAGAGTTAAGTGATGATTAGGTTAAAAAATATTTTTATTATATTATTATGTTTTATTATAATAGATTATAAATTAGGATAATAAATAGTTTTTAAGATTGATGTTTTAAGGTAGGGATGGGGTGTAATAATTGGCCAATTAAATAATTAATTTATTTTTAAATTTTGTAGGTATAAATTAGGAGTTTGGAAAGGATCTGAATTATGATATAATATTATAAAATAAAAATGTTTAATAGTTATAAAATTATTTAAATGATTATGAAATTATATTTATAAAATCTGGTTCTTTTTAAAAATTAATATTAAAATTTTGATTATTTAATTTAATGATAATTTTATAAATTTATCTGGTATAATATTAATAAGATGGATTGTATATATTAAGATATTTAATTTTAAAATAAAATATGTTGTAGGAAAAAATAATATTATTATGGATATTTTATTTTAAAAGTTAAATAATTCATTTAATTAAAATGATAAAAAATAGGAAGGTAATTTAAATGAGTTTATTAATTTTTAATTTAATATAATATTAATATATCTTGTATTAATAATGTTAGATCTTAAAAATCAAAATAAAATGTAATTAATTATTTTGTAATTGTTTGATTAGTGGAATTTAAAATTATAAGAGATAATATAATATTTATTAATATTTAGAATGTTTTTAAGATTTTTAATTAATAATATTTTTAAAGGATATAAAAGTTATTTGAAATTCAAAATAAAAATATTGAAATATATTATATTTAATAGGATTTTATGGAGGAGGATGGATAAAGGATATTTTAATTATTACATTATTAATTATGAATTAATAAGATAAAGAATTATAAAAAAATTTTATATAGAGTATGATTATAAAAGAAGAAATTTAATATATTAATAAATTTTAATCTTATATTATTAAAAAGGTTTTATAAATATGTTAAAAAAGTGATTAGGGTATGTAAAGAATATTAATAAATAGATAAAAAAAATTTAATAGATTTTATAAATTATTTAATTTTTATAGAAATCTTAATTTATTAAATTTTAAATGTTTAATATATATTAAATAATTTTAATTATAAAATAATTATTAAGATTTGAGAATAATTATCTAATTATTTAGAAATTTTATTATTTTATTTAATTAATTTCAAAAATATTATTAAATTTATAAAAGAAAAGATAATCTTTTAATATAATTAATTTCTTATAATTAAAATAAATAAAAATCTAGAATTCAAAAATAAAATTATAAAAACCTATTAAGAATTTAATATATATTAAAAAATTAGATTAATTTATTCTTTATAAATTTAAAATCAAATTAAAGTTGGTTATAAATTAATTAAATATAAATTAATAAAACTAATTAATAGAAAAGGAAAAAATTAAATTTAATTTTTAAATATTATAGTATGGGTTAATTAAATTTTAATAAAATTTTTATAATTTAATATTTATAAGATTATTTATAATAAATAATTAATATTTTTAATTAAAATTATTATATTATTATAAAGGATATTAAATTAGAAAAATATTAAAATTTTAGAAAAGTTTTTAGATATGTATATATATATAATTAAATATTAATTAATTAATATAGAAAAAATTTTATAAATTATATAAAATAAATAATAAATTATAATAAATAGGAATAATAAATAAAATTTTGTAAAGATTAAAAAATAATTTTTAAATATTGGTAATTTAATTTTGATTTATAATATAATCAGGTATATTAATATATTTAAAAATTAATAATTATAATATAGCTGGTATGGATCTTACCTAATTAACAGGATTCTAAATTAGAATCAATATATGGTTAAAGAATTAAGTAGAAATAAATTAAAAGGTAATATATTAAGTGATAGATTGAAATTGTTTATATAGGATGAATAAAGATATTAGGAAATTATTAATAAAAAATTTAATAAATAAATAATTAAATTAAAAATTAATTTATTTAATTAAATAAATATTAATTAAGAAATATTAATAATAGAATTAAAAAAGGAAGATTATAAAACTATAAAATATAAGATTGTGGTTAAGATATTTAGGGGGAGGTGGGAGGGATATAAAGATTATATAAGGATTAATTAAAGATTTAAAGAATTAGGGTTTTTTTTTTATTTAATTGTTTTTTTTATAATATTTTTAATTTATTTTTATTGAAATTAATTTATTGGTAAATAATATTGTTAATTCTGAGGAGTTTTAAATTGAGGTAATATAATTATATAATAAGTCCTACCTTATGAAAATCTTATTAATCTTTATGGAACCTATTCTTTTTAGGTTCTTATAGGTTTATATAGATATAAATAAATTTCCAGAAATTATTTTCTTATTTAATCAAATTAAGTTTGCAAGGATTATTACATTTTTTTTATAAATTTTATAATAGTTTATAAATTTGCTTTTTCATTAAATATATTATTTATTCAATTTTATATACATTATCATTAACAAATAATTACTTTTATTAAATCTCTTACCTAATTATTTTAATACCTTCTTTAGGATATAATCACCTTATATCTTCTGGCTTATACAACCTTTGGTTTGATATGGGTTAGTTGAAGTATAAGGCATATCCTGCAGGAGCTATTAGAGCTCTTATTCATTATAATAATAATATTATTGAAGCCTAAAAAGTCTAAAGAAGAAAAGAACTTTCCAAATATATATAAACCAATATCCCTCTTAAAAACTATAAATAAAATAATTAAAAAAATAATAGCAAACTACATTACAACAATAACAAAATAATATTAATTATTTTTAAAAGGTTAAATAAAAAATAAACTAATTAAATCCATAAAAATAATCATTAAAATAATAATAAAGGCTATATATATTATATAATATATTAATATTATAATATTATTTTTATAATGAAATATTTTAGGCATTTTTAATAATATTATTTTATAAAAGTTTATATATATATTACATCAAAAAAATACCTAATATAAATAATAAATTAGGTTAATAATTTTATAAAAAAACAAAAAATGTAATTAATTTTTAATAATGATAAAGGTAAAGTCTATTCCCTTACTACAAATATCCCATAAAATTTATTATTATTATTTATTTTATTTATTATTTATATAATTACTTTATATAAAAAATTAAATTAAAAAAGTATTTCAATTATTAATTTTATGGATAATATAAATATATTAATAATAAAATATTTTATAATTAAAAATTATATTAAGTTAAAATAAATATATAAAATATGTTTAAATTGGATATGAAAATATAATATAATTTTTATAATATAAAAAACTAAATTTATATATTTTATAAGGGTTTATTAAGTATTAATTATAAAAATTAAATTAGATGGTATAATTATTAAATTTAAGGAAAGTGTTAGGTTTTTTAAAATATGGTTAGATAGGAAATTTAAATGGAATAAATATTTAAAAACAATTAAAATAAAAAAAAATAGTATATCTTTTTTAAATTAATAATATTAATATAAGGTTATAATGTAGCCTAATTAAAAGATATTTATATAAAATATAATATAAAATATAATAATATATAAAATGATGATGTAACATATTTTAAATCAGAATTATAAAGTAAAAAATATTGTTAAAAAATTGGGTACCATTTAATTAACTTATTTATAAAAAGTTAATAATATATATAAAATAATGGAAATATTATAATTAGAAATAAAATTAGGTTATTCCCTAATATATTTATATTTAAATATAATAATAATAATAATTAAATTTTATATGAATAATGGAGATTTTAATTTTAAAATTTAAAAAACAAAATAGAAAATTTAAAAATAAATAGAACTTTAGAAGTTTAAGAAATAATGGGGGTTTTTCGCTATTATTTAAATATTAAATATATATATTATAAAAATTAAGGTTAATTAAAATGTTAAATAAAAAAGATATTAATATTTTAAAAAAATCCTTTTAAATTATTAAATAAAAAAATAAAAATAATATAAAAAGGATATTATTATATTAATGGTTTAGTTATTATTCTTTAATATAAAAATTAATGATTGATATTTTAATTTATAGAAATATAAACTATTCCCTGGAGGAGCTGCAGCAAAGCCTCAGCAATTGACTCCCGGAATTGCGCCGGAAAGGCGTAGCCACGCTCCTCGTGCAGTTCCCCGTCTTCAACGAGCAAATCGTCTTTATGATATGCAGCTGCACTGGGGTTATAATTTTGGTATAATATAATATTAAAATAACATATTAAATCTAAGATGTTATGATAATTTCCTACGAGGGGATCAAAATATTTAAAGAAAATTAATAATAGGATAATATTAGAAAAATAATAGAGCATTTATAAATATGTAAACTTTTTTTTATTTAATATAATGTATATATAAAAATGAAATGGGTTTTTTAAGGCAATATTGAATTATAAACATAATAGATATAATAATATTATATTGTAATATTATAAAACATAAACAAAATATATAAAAAGGATTAAGATTAATTAAAAAGGGCTATAGGTTAATAATATTATTTTAAGTTATTTTGGAAAGTAAATATAATATTATAATATTAAAAAAAAAATTGTAAAAGTAAGAATATATAATAATTTTTTATAAAAATATAAAATCATTTATATATATTTATATTTTATATAAATTGTATATATCTCAACCCTTCCTTAGAATAATTTCTTTATAATATAATAATATTTTTATTATTTATTAAAAAAAATAATAAAACCATTTTAAACCTTATTATTGCCCTACATATGGGTTGTTATTATATTATTTTATATAATTAATATTATAATGTATAAAATATTTTTTTATATTAAGGTTTAATTATTTTTATTGGAGGGTAAATTTTAATAAAAATACAGGGTAAAGTTAAAGCTATAATAATGTAACTTATTTAGATAGGTAGTGAGTAGGTTTTTTCCGGAACACAGTTCCTACCTAGAATAAATACTAAGAGATGGATTGGATATCTGTAATATATTCTAGGTAAATTAGGGTAATAATAAATAAATAAATAAATATAAACTATTGGTATTATTATAAATATATATTAAAAAAATAAGATTAAAGGTTTTTTTATTTAATAAAAAGATTTTTGGAATAAATATTTTTAGGTGTAAATATAATAAAAAAGAAATAATATAATATATAATTTTTAAATATCTTAAATATATTCTAATATAGATCTATTTTAAATAGAATTTAACTCTGAAAATTCTTTTAATTATTATAGATTATAAAAAAGTATTATTTAATTTTAATAAAGTTTTATTAGTAATTTATTAGTTTTTTAAATAAATTTAATTATTTATATATAAAATAATATTATAATTTATTTAATATAAATGTTTTTAGAAATTTTATATTAAGTGGGAAGAATTTATAATTAAATAAAAGAATATAAGTAATAATATATTAATAGGGTCTTTTAAAAGGATTATATTTATCCAAAATTATTTTGTATTTATTTTAAATTATATTTATTAAAAAAAAAAAATTTGTATTTATTTCTTTATTTTTTTTGTTTTTTTAATTATATATATTAGGGAATTTTGAGTAAGGGTAAATGTATTTTTAAAAGGAGGATTATGTTTATTAGGATTTGAATTTGAATATATTAGGAAGTTGTTAAGGATTTGTAATGAATTATTATTAGGGAATAATAAAATATTTAATGTTAATTGAATTTTATAAGTAAAAGATTGTTATAATAATAATATATAAGGATAATATAGATTATTAAAGATGAAATAATATATATATATATATTTTTAAAATTAATTTCTTTATAAATTTTATATTATAATTAATAAATATTAATGGAATGGATATAAAGTGAAATTATATTATGAAATAATTATAATATTGGTAATATTAAAATAAATAATTTTTTTGGGATTATTGGAATATATAAAAATTATGGATTTAATAAGTAAGGGATTAAATATAATAAAAATAATTATTAGATATTATTAATAATTTTTTAATAAATTTCTTAAGGCTTTAAAAGTTTTGGAAAAATTGTAATAAAGTTTTAATAATTAATTTTTAGAATTGTATTGGAAAGGTATAATTATATTTCTTATATAACTTTTTATTTTTAATAAGTAAATTATTTTTATAATATATAATTATATTGGGATTGTAATTTTAATGTAATATGATATTAAAGTATTATATTATATTTAGAATATTATAATAGTTTTTAATAAAGGGATTAAAATATTTAAAAAAAATTAATAATAAAATGAAATTAAAAAGATAATAGAATATTTATAAATATGTAAGTTCTTTTTATTTAATATAATATATATATATAAAAGTAAAATAAATTTTTTAAAATATAATTGGATTGTAAATATAATAAATATAGTAATATTATATTATCCAGGACGAAGTCCAATATATTATACTAAAATTTTCTAATAAATTACTATGTGAAATTAATAAGAAATTAATAAGAAATTAATAAATAATTAATAATAATTAATAATAATTAATAAGAACTAATAAGAACTAATAAAAGCTAATAAGAGTTGATAAGAGCTAATAAGAACTAATAAGAGTTGATAAGGGGTAAAAAAACACATTAAAAATTTAAAATTTAAAAAAACATTTATAATTAGGTGTATCCTTTTTATTAATAAGAATTTAAGCTAATTAAAGAGGAAATAACTTATTTATATTAAATTTAAACTCTAATAGCTTTTATAAGATATGCCCTAACCCTACACTTTTATTGTACGAAATTCTTTGGTTTTAAAAATTAACAATTCTATCCTTGAGAACTTGAGTTGATCAGATAGGAAAACAACTTCTGGAGGTTTATATATGTTGAATTTGAGCTCTAATAGCTCCTGCAGGATATGCCCTAACCCTACACGTTTATCGTACGAATCTCTATGGAAAAACTGATGATTCTATACTTGAGAACTTAACCTGATCAGATAGGAAAACAACTTCTAAGGGCCTATACATTAAATATAAGCTCTAATTAAATAAGAGCTCTAATTAAACAAGAGTTTTAATTAAACAAAAACTTTAATTAAACAAGAACTCCTGCAATTTTATTGTACGAAACTTTATAAAAAACTAATAATTTTATATTTAAAAATTTAAATTAATCAAACAAAAAACAACTTCTGAAAGTTTATTTACATTAAATAAAAACTTTAATTAAACAAAAGCTCCTGCAGAACATGCCCTGCAATTTTATTATACAAATCTTTATAAAAAAACTAATAATTATGTGCTTGAGAATTTGAGCTGATCAAACAGAAAAACAACTTCTAAAGGTTTATTTATATTAAACAAGAACTCTAATAGCTCTTGCAAAATATGCCCTACAATTTTATTGTACAAATTTCAATCAAAAATTAACAATTTTGTGCTTAAGAACTTAAATTAATCAAACAAAAAACAATTTCTGGAAATTTATTTACGTTAAATTTAAACTCTAATAGCTCCTGCAAAATATGCCCTGCACTTTATTGTACAAATCTCTATAAAAAAACTAATAATTAAGGGCATCCTAACTTAAACTAATCAAACAAGAACACAACTTTTAAAGGCCTATTTATGTTGAACATAAGCTCTAATTGAATAAGAGCTCGAATTGAACAGGAGCTCTAATTGAACAGGAGCTCCTGCAGGACATGCCCTGCAGTTTTATCGTACGAAGCTCTATGGAAAAACTGATACTTGGGTACATCCTAACTTAAGCTGATCAAACAGGAAAACAACTTTTGGATATTTATTTATATTAAACAAGAGCTCTAATTGAACAAAAGCTCTAATTGAACAGGAGCTCTAATTGAACAAAAGCTCCTGCAGGACATGCCCTGCAGTTTTATCGTACAAATCTCTATAAAAAAACTGATAATTGAGGGCATCCTAATTTGAGCTAATTAAATAGAAAAACAACTTCTAAAAGCCTCTAATAGCTCCTGCAAGATATGCCCTAACCCTATACTTTTATCGTACGAATCTTTATAAAAAAACTAATACTTAAGTACATCCTAACTTAAACTAATCAAATAGAAAAACAACTTCTGAAAATTTATTTATATTAAGTATAAACTTTAATAGTTCTTATAGGATATACTTTACATTTCATTGTACAAATTTCTATCAAAAATTAACAATTTTATGCTTAAGAACTTAAACTGATTAAACAAAAAAACAACTTCTAAAAGCCTCTAATATCTCCTACAAAATATACCCTAACCCTACACTTTTTTAAAAAAAATCAACAATTCTATACTTAAGAGCTTGAGCTGATCAAACAAGAAAATAACTTCTAGAAGTTTATTTATATTAAATAAGAATTCTAATTGAACAGAAATTCCTATAAGACATGCCCTGTAATTTTATCGTAAAAAACTCTGTAGAAAACTAACAATTCTATGTTTAAAAACCTAAGAACTTAAATTGATCAAATAAGAAAACAACTTCTAAAGAAGCTCTAATAGCTCCTGCAGGATATGCCCTGCAGTTTTATCGTATAAATCTCTATAAAAAACTAACGATTCTATGTTTGAAAACTTGAGCTAATCAAATAGGAAAACAGCTCTTAAGGGCTTATTTACGTACCAAATAGCCTGTAAAAACCTTAATTAAAAAAATTGGATTAGCGGATTTCGTCCTGGCCCTGTTACCCCAACTCATTGCTATAGAAAAACTAATCATTCTATACTTAAGCTAATCAAATAAGAAAACAACTCTTGAGGGCTTATTTATATATCAAAAAGCCTGTGGAAACCTTAGAAGGATTGCCTCCATGGAGGCTAATAAGATCTTATAGCTTCAATTACGTAATTACATTACAACCCTGTGTAACCCCCCCCCCCCCTAAAAAAATTAAAAAACAAAAACAAAAAAAAACTTATGTAATTGGGGTGACTCAATTATAAAAATAATTAAAAAAAGAAATTTAATTAAAAACATAAGAATAATTTTAATATTATTTGAAATATTTAAATAAATGGTTATATTATTTAAATTAATTAATATATTAATAATATTTTAAATATTTATTAATAAAATCTTAAGTAAATTTTATAAATAATTGGTAGGTATTTTTAATAATATTTATATATAAACTGATATTAAAGAGTAATTATATAAATAAATGATATTAATATTTTAACAATTAATAGATTATAGTATATTTATTAATAATAAAAAAAAATTCTTATTTATATAAGAAAATATATTCCTAAATTTTGTTATTTTAGAATAAAATATTAAAGTTAATTTAGCCAAAGTTATAATTATTTAAAAATATTTTATATTTTAAATTATAATAAAGATATGAATATTTATTTATATTATAATTTATTTTAGGAATTTTATTAATAAATATTTATATTTTATAATATTATTAATAATTTTAATAGAAAATTAGTAAAAAAATATATCAATTAAATTAATAAAAAAAGTTAAATAAATATAATATAAAATATATAAATATATTAATATTATATTTATAATATAACAATTTAATTTAAAATTATTTATTATATTAAAATTAAATATTAATAAAAGATATATAAAAATAATATTATTATAATTTTATTTATATGATAATTAATAAATCTTATATTTAATAATTTCTTTTTTAAAATTTTAATAAAAATTATTTGAAATTATATTTTTATTATAATATTAATATTATTAAATTAAAAAAAATAATATTATTATAATTATAAATTATAAATTATTAAAAATAATTAATAATAAAATTAAATAATTAATTTAAATTTTATTAAATATTATAATATATATATTATTTATAATTTAAGAAAAAT
>MU623752.1:0-11451 GCA_025201765.1 Daldinia sp. FL1419
AAATTATTTTTAAATTTTTAAATTATATATATTTTAATTTTATTAAATTAGTTTTAATATTTATTTAAAATAATTTTTAATTTAATATAATATATGTTTCTGTTTTTGTATAAGGTAAATTCTGGTTTTTCTACTTATTAAATAGGAACTCTAATAGCTTCTGCAAGATATACCTTATACTTCAATTAATCCATAATAAATCAAAAGTTATATAAATTAAAAAATATAACATAATTATATCCTAAAAAATATAATAAAATGATCAAATAGATAAACTACTATAAGTAATTATTTAGTAATAATAGCGTGTATAATAAAATTATAGGTTAAAAATGTATATTATTTATATAAAGTTTTATAAAAGTAATCTTTAAAGAATTATATAGAATTTAAGCTGATTAGGTAAGAAAATAATTTTTGAAGGCTTATTTATATCTAAAAGAACATATATAAATCTTAGAAGGGGGGGGTCAATAGGGTCTTTCAAGGTAGTTCTTATTATATAATCACATTATTCCAATTCAATATAAGGTAAATTTTAATTAATTTATTTAAAAATATTCTTTTTTAAAGTAATTTTTAAATTTTATATAAATTGAATTTAATATAAGTTAAATTTTAATATTTATATTTTATTTAATTTTTAAAAAGTAAAATTTAATAAATTTATTTTAACTTTTTTTATAATATAAATTTAAAATTTTATAAGGTAAGTTTTAATATTTTTATAAGGTAAATTTTAATATTTATATTATATTTAATTTTAATTAATTTTTAATTAAATGGATTCTATTTTTATAAAGTAGATTTTATTAAATTTATTTAATATATTAATTTTCTTTTTTAAAAAATAAATTTAAAAATTTTATAGGGTAAATTTTAATTTTTTTATAAAATAAATTTTGATAAATTTATTTAATTTATTAAATTAAATTAATTCTTTTTATAAAATAGATTTTGAATTTTTTTTATAATAAATTTAATATTTTTATAAAGTAGATTTTAATATTTATATTTTATTTATATTTTAATTTAATTTTATTAAATGGATTTTATTTTTATAAGGTAAATTTCAATATTTTTATAGGGTAGATTTTAATAAATTTATTTTATTTATTTTATTAATTAGATTTTAATATTTTTATAAGGTAGATTTTAATAAATTTATTTAATTTATTTTCTTTTTTCTCATTAATTAGATATTAATACTTTTATAGGGTAGATTTTAATAAATTTATTTAATTTATTTTTTTTTTATTAATTAAATGTTAATATTTTTACAAGGTATATTTTAATATTTTTATAAGATAGATTTTAATATTTATATTTTAATTTATTTTTATTAATTAGATATTGATATTTTTATAAAGTAAATTTTGATGAATTTTTTAATTTATTTAATTTATTTAATTTATTTAATTTATTTTCTTTTTTTTTATTAATTAGATGTTGATATTTATATAGGATAGATTTTGATATTTTTATAGGGTAGATTTTAATATTTTTATTTTATTTTATTTTATTAATTAGATTTTAATATTTTTATAAAGTAGATTTTAATATTTTTATTTAATTTATTTTGTTTTTCTTTTATTAATTAAATATTGATACTTTTATAGGGTAGATTTTGATAAATTTCTTTTTTCTTATTAATTAGATGTTGATACTTTTATAAGGTAAATTTTAATATTTTTATAAAATAGATTTTAATATTTATTTTTTAATTTATTTTAATTTATTTTTATATTTATATAATAAATTTTGATTTTTATATTTAATTTATTTTAATTATTTAAATTATTTAAATAAAATTTAAATTTTTTTTTTATAATTAATATAAATCTTTATAAATTAATCTTAATTTTAATATATATATTTTTATATAATATATTGAAATTTGTTAATATTTTTTTAAAAATTTAAAAAAATTGGAAAAATCCCAGATAAAATATTTTATTTAATATTTTAATTAAAAAATTAAATTAAGAAATATGGGCCCTTACGGATTAATATTGGTTCCGATACACGGATTTATATATAATATGTTGAAATTTATTTACTTTTTTTAAAAAAATAAAGAAAAAATCGGAAAAATCTCGGATAAGTTAATTTATTTAATATATTAATTAAAAATTTAAATTAGAAAATATGGGCCCTTACGGATCAATATTGGTTCTGATGTACGCATTTATATATAATATATCCAAATTTATTAAACCTTTTTCAAAAAATCCAAAAAAAATCGGAAAAATCTCGGATTAACCTTGTAATTATAATATATATTAATAAAATTTAATTACAAAATATGAACCTTTACGGATTAATATCTGTTCTGATGCACGGAATTATAATAATTATTAATTTTGATTTGATTCTTGTATAACTTTTGTAATATTTATTCAAATTTAATATAAAATATATTATTATTTTAATTAAATTTTATTTAATTTAAATATGATTTTTTTATATTTAATTTTAATTTATTTTAATTTATTTTTTTAAATTTTATTTTTATTATTATTTTATTTAAATTATTTAATTTGTTGAAAAAAAAAAATTTTAGTTTTTTTAGTTTTTTTAGTTAGTTTAGTTAGTGTTAAGATTAGTTTAATTAGTTTAGTTAATGCCAAGATTAGTTTTAGTTTTCTTAATTTTAGTTTTTAGTATTTTAATTTAGTTAAATTGTGGGTTTTAGTTACTAAACTAACTAATTTTGCAACCCTGGTTATATGTAGCAGGGATAGCTCCAGCCATCTGTGGCTTTTGAATTTGTCTTAGCTTTCATTGGTTCCCATTTTACTTGCTAAACCCACTCCCTGAACCCACTCCCTAACTTAGAAACTTTTAGACCAATTAACTAACTAACTATTCGTAACTACGTCGAACATTTTGTTCTTCTTTTTGTCCCGCCCAGATTTTATCAACGGCTTATCAGATTTAATTTCGAGCTCAAATATCGTCGAGTGAATACGACATCTTCCACAAGGCTCTAGGAGGTTTATTCCCCACGCTCATATAAACTAGGCAGAAGAACATAGCGAATCGCACTGCCCAACATGTTCGCTCTCTCAGAAGAATCCAAGGAGCGCATTGGAAAGATCATCGAGATCGGAAGAGTCGCAATGCACTAGTATGCGCTACCCCCTCTGACTACCGTGGTTTGAAGATATTCGGGTTTATTCAGGGGTGCTAATGTATGATATAGCGGTTATCTACCTCTGATACTCTACCTAGGTATGCTTTGATCAGCCTTAATACATACGGCGATCGCTTTTCGGTATACGTATATCTGACTTTACGACTATAACAGGCTACACACGTAGCGACCCGCGACCTTCGATTATCAAGTACGTTCCTATTTATTCTTGACGTATCCTCGGGTTCTGTAGCGGAGATGCTAATCCTCGTTTGTAGGCTTTTGTCTCCTCTATCTTAGTATGCCTCGACGAGGCGCGGTGCTACGGGAAGCATTCATGTATTACCACATAGACCGAGCTTCGTTGCTTGGTTACGGCCGCGATGATGTTGGCAAATACTCCGAGGTATCAAAGTGGCGTTTAAGAAAAGTCTATGATATACTGTCTTTGCGATGTCGCTCGGTAGCGGCCGTGTAAAGTATAATGAATAAAAGAAACCCTCAAACCACCATTAGAATCCGGGATCTTGCGCACGGCTAAGCGGGTACACTCTCTGCTAGGAAGACAATGTATCGTTGTCATTTTTTCCGGAGGAAATATAGCTTATAATCATGAGCATGGAGTAGGAAATAGATATAGTATCGACATTGATAATTTTGCAGGAGACTAATGATTCCGGCAGTGATGCTGAAGCTGGTTGTCTCCCTATGCCGTGACCGATCAACGCTTGCGTACCGTTTATCTAATTCCTCGATATAATAGCCTCTTAGACTTTTAACATTTGAATTGGGATGGTGAAAAGCTTTAACAAGACTTGCGTTATAACCCGAGCAAAAAAAAAAGAAGGAAAAAAAAAGTGGCAGTATTACTTGAATATTAAGCTGGAAATTTGAAAAACAGAGCTAACCATGAATTACTACACGCCTAGTTTCGCCCCGCCCGGACCAGTCCTCGCGCCATGGTGCCCTGTCTGCTGTATTGTACAATAGGTAGTGATTCGATATCCCCAGCGATTATGCATCCCAGTGCCGCGACTCCACTGCCATGGAGCTTCGGAGCCTCCTTGCTCACGAACGTCTACCCAACACAAGCCCACTTGGTCCCTTTCGATAGACCACTCAACTCTCGCCCTCTCACTATAGAGACAAGTTATAGCTATACTCATCTTCCATATTCTGACTCACCCACAACACAACCGAGCTCAACATGACAAGCCCGTTCGCGACCACGTTCTCCACGCCCATGCCCATCATCGGCCAGCCCACGTTCGGTACGACGAACTTCAACACAAATACAGTGACTCCACCTGCCATACCGCCCGCCAGCGATGCGAACCCGAGGAACAAGACGACGCGCGCCTTCCACGCGACGCCTGAGCCGCTATACGAGAACGAGTCGGCCGATAGCCGCGCCTTCTCGACCGAGTTGATGATTAGCATGCCCAGCGAGCTGAAGATGAGTGGCAGCCAGTCCACAAATTTCACGTGTACGTCGGATCCGTTAAGCGCTGATTTCGACCACACGGCAGCATCCATAAGGATGTAGAATGCGAGCGAGAACTACGGAAGCGTATGGGTTAATAAGGGTTCGCGGGTAGAATCTATGATGGATAGAATCGAAAGCGTGCTATACGATCGGAATAACATGATAATCGACGTACCAGAGCACCCGCCGAGTACACGCCAGCACTGCGCGCCCAGGCGCTGTTAAGCCAAGCAGGCCTGCTGAATTTCCAGAGGCGGTCTTCCTCCATGATTGCGTGGGGACGTTCGGAAATTGGTAGTAGAATGGAATAGACCTATCGAAGGCCGAAAGATGGATGATTTGATGGAAAGGGCGGTAGCTGGCTTTCGTAGGTTCAAAATGGGTTTCGAGAGAAGTCGATGAAGCTCGAGATGGAAGCTTAGGGGAATTGACCGGATGAGGATGAGGATGAGGATGAGGATGAGGCTGATGACGACCGGCGGAGTCTTGGCGTATTGCCAAATTGCATAACATCGACACGTGACGTATACCCGCTTTATATGTACGCTGCTCTGTCTATCTAGGTAGGTACCTACCCAGGTACATATACTGCTTAAGTATCTTAGGTAACTATGCATAAGTAGGTAGGTACTTTTCACATGCCACATACAAGTAATACGAAAGCCAAATTCAGACGGATGCCCGTTATCATAAATTTATACCGTCATGATGCTATTATGAATTAACTTTACTCTCCTACAATCAGAAAAACGCGATTTGAATTAATTTTATACATCACGGGTATCTTCGCAACCTTCTCATATTTTAACCATCATTCTCAATCAGTTTTATATTAAAAAGCTCCAAAAAAGCCCCACGGTAACTTGTTCCTATTCCTTTCATCGAGTGTCTCTGAATTAGGTCCACTCCCTTTTATAGTGTGCTATAGTCATAGTCCTGGAACGTGACCGAGTACGATGTGCTACCACCAACACCTGCGAGACTCGACGCTAGAGCCTTCCCGAACGGCCGTGTCTTATCATTGTCGGCAGCTCGATTCCTCGTCGTGGCCCTACGGACTAAAGCCCCATTGATAATGCTACTAAGTCGACAAAATGCAGCCCTAACCATCACGGGTCTGCTAACCAACTGTACAAACATCTCTGGCTGCCTCGCTATCTCCATCTCCATCTCCATCTCCATCAACGGATACACCCAGATGCAGCCGTCTAACCATACCCCCCTTAATAGTAACTAGGGCAAAGGCAATGACCGAAACTGAATAGAAAGTAGACGAATGATATTAGTACAGGAATAGTGGCATGTCACCTATTAAATTAAAATCTTTATGTGCCGTCGAGGATCATGGTTGAGTCCTGCGAAGGGATGTCCAAATCCCGCTCTTTATCAATAGACCCAACTCGTTCGGTGGAATATTAATCGGGAAGATTGTGTGTGCAGCTGCAAGGAAACAAGACCTCTGCCGAAAATATTGGCGATGCTGATTTGCATCGACTACGACCCTTGAACGCCCCGCCCTTTGCTGTCTATTTAGTAGTCGTGTTACAATGCATGTCGTTGTCGGTCGTCGAACTTTCATATCAGATCTCAATGGTCTTCATCCCTTCGTCCAATTCCTCGGTCTCGCTTTTACCGTCGCTCGCCTTGGCTGGCTCCGACTCTGATTCCGCAGCTTCCTTTCCTTTTGCTTCAGTTACCGATGGAAACTTAGGTGTCTCACCGCTAACACGAGGGGTTTCAACTTCCACAAGCTTAGGGGTAGCATCATTCGCGCTAGGCTTAGATGAACCAGGTGTTTCTTCTGCGACTCGTGCAAGGGGGCTTGGCTTTCCGAAACCGGGACGATTAGGACTTACTAGAGGCGACGGGCTACTTAGACGCTGTAGGGTGCGACCGCGTGGCTCGCCGCCATCAGCTGGACCAGAATAAGGTGAACCACCAGGAGAAGTAGGGACACCTAGCATCTGTGACCTACGCTTGGCAGCTGCTTTGGCGCCGCGGCCGTGCTTCTGGTCCATCCTCCACCTTAAGATATCGAAGTAAGACGGCTCAACACGAGTCGACTTAAACTCGCGAAGCTTGAGCTCTTGAGTATCCTCGTCAACAAACCATTTACCGCTGTTTAAATCATCTGCGACTACCGACAGGAAAGCTGCCCAAGACCTTGCGACGACATATTTCGTGTCATAATCTCGGCCGAAGAGGATGATCTGGCCCCAGATACCATTTGGCCCAGGGGCAAGATCCACAGCGAGGTTGTTTCCACCCCAGTCTCGCACAAGAGGGATCCAAGCGGGGTGGGCATAGGCTCGCTGAACTGCTCCCGGGGGAACACAATCTTGTCGAGACTGAAGATCTTGTCTCCAACTCTCCTTCTGTGATCCGTGGGAACTTTGAGGCGAACCGGGAGCGGATTTGGACGAAGACGCTTGACTACTGCCGCCAAATGCTTTGGAAGGTACAGCAGGCTTCGCAACCGATGTTTCAAGAAGGTACTGTTGATTAACTCGACGCCACTGATCCCATTCTTGAACAATTTCTTCGCAGTCAAGAAGCATAGAGCCAAAAATAATACCAGTCGGAATACCTCCACGCTCCTGCCCATCATGTACCGCCAAGGAGTCTCTAACATCCTGAGGAAGCGAGCAGTCTAACTGATGCTCAAGTTCGTTCAAGTCATTGGTCGTGCACCCTTCGCATAGCTGGTCGAACAGTTCTGGATAATTCTCCTCGGCCCACTTATCTATTCGCCTCCAGGAATGAGCTGCCGGGGGTGCCGGGGGCGCGCCGTTCGCAAACGACTGCATCGGAATTTCACCAGGGCTACTAACAGTTTCAAATCCGTCATCCTTGCTACTTTGGCGCTGAGCATTGAGGGACCGCAAACCAGGAGAGTATGGGCCGTTAGAGTTTGGAGAAAGAGGTGACGCGACCGGGATACCAAGGCCTGAGTATGATGTACCATCTGCACCACTAGATAGCCGGCCGAGTTCATCAACGTATGGGGACGTGATATCAGCCCTGGATTCTGAAGCTGTGGCAACCGATGTGAGGGTATCTTGTCTATTTAGAGGTACATGGCGACCCGTTCGGTAAGGAGAATCGTACGATGAATCTAAAAGAGTAAGCAACTGCGAAAGCGAACGGATATGTCAGATACTCACGTCGGTCATAGCTGGTCATGGTATGCCAGAACGAGCGAAAGGCTCCTCCGAGCCTAGACATTCAACATTAGCATAGCGCGCAGTCTCAACCAGAAAGCTAACCTACGACATGTTGGGCGGCTTTAAGTTGACAGTTCCCTAGGCAATTAAAAACCGTATATCATATAGGGGTATATGCTGTAGCAGGTGGTGCCCGAGAGCGAGGCGATCCAGCACAAAACTATTTCGCAGTATGCGACGGGATAATCGCGAACGATGTTCTATAACCGAAGGAGAAAGATCGGCAACGGGCCAAGAGGTATTACAACTAGAAATGTAGTCGTGCAGGGCTGAATAAAGATAGAATAGTACCCCGAATGGAACGGACGTTGGTGTAATGGAAGTACGCGCGTAACTGTTGGAGTATATTCATATAGCGGCGGGAGGGAATGATGGTTATCTCTTTTTTTTCCCCCTTTACCATAAAAAGGAGGTAGACGAGACTGGTCGGGATGCTATGTGGAGAATGGGGCGGGTACTGGGTCTTTTTTTATCGAAACATCAATATCTTTGTCATTTCAGATCCAGCGTTCCCTTGTTTCATTAAATTATCGATTCGCTAAAACGGAACGAAGCGAAGCGATAGGTTGACTCGAGGTTGATAAAGGATGTAGAACTTTTTCGATAGAGCCTGTTTCGATACTGTATTGTGGTGGTGTTGACTTGAAAAGAAAAATGTTTATACGTCGAATCTTGGAATCACTTGTAACTCTTTTTGGACTTTTTAGTAGAGGTGGATCTAGAAGGAGTGTAGGTTTGGCGCGTTCTGCTTTTTAGTTCAACCTGACAAGTTTTCGCAGAGTACAGCAAAAGCCGATGATGAATTCAAAAAGGAAGAAACGAATGAAATTATTCTGGGGATGAATGGGAGGACGAGAAGATGATTTTGACGGTTTCCCCCTTCAATGTTTGCGACGCTATGTAGAACCGGGGATGAAGGTTGGAACTTGTAAGGGGGCTCGTCCAATGCTGAATTTCAAGGGGATTGATGGTCAGTGGGTGACGCGCCTATTCAAGGGGGGATTAGCGACGGTTATGCTGCAGTGCTTTTGTGCTTGGGTTAGGTGCTTACTTAGGTACTTGAACATTTTTTTACTGTACAGCCGGCGAAAGACAGGCTAAAACTACCTAAGTAAGAGGCCAAAACTGCGGTGTAAAGTACAGTGCGACATTATGCCAGAAGTGTACACCTCTAACTGTATATGGATTAGTTTCACAATCCTATATTTACATACGTTATATATATATGTACTATAGCGGCGTGTACGGATCGGTACAAACGGTACAGATCAGGTAATATTAAATTAACTTCCCCCATCGAGCCTACTGTGCCTATTGTGTGTATGTACCAAGTAGGTAGGTACGTAGGTAATGTATATATGTATTATCTAAGAGAGGTAGGTCAATTCAATGTGTTCAGTCTTGTCTTGTCTTGTCCCGATCCTGCTGTCCTATTTTCCTATCCCATATTCTTTTTTACGTGCATAAGCAGCGTTTATACATTAGTGTTATGATACCTGCAAGCACGAAGGACATGGGCAAGGTTTAAGAAACATGGGATCTAAACCCTATGGACCTGCTGTTAATAATAGGGAGTAAGGCTCTTGCCTTTGAAACTTCTGGATGTTACCTTAGCAAGTTTAAGGTAGGTGCATCTTTCATAATATATATATTATGTAAATAAGTATGCCTAATGTCTTTTTTTTCCTTAGGTACTTAACCTAGTGGTTTGGACCCTTCTATGCTGTTCTAGATTACAGGGAGATTATGGGGTCTCATTTCAGCATGTGTTACCTTAAGTTTCACTACTGGGATAGAATTTACTTAATAGTTGAAAAGAATAAAAATAAATCTGGTACCAATATAAAAATAATAATATAATATATTAAAGGGGCAATAGTATATCAACAATTTGTTCTATTTTATATTATAAATTAAGGATTTTTATTCCCTTCTTATTTCTGCCTTTTTTAAACCAATTAAATTTGATTATTTCATATCAGAGCCCCATTATACATCTGATCTTAATTAACAATTTATAATCCAATTTAATAATCTAAATTAAAAATATTTCTTATTAATGATTATATTGTTTATCTTAATATGTTCCTTATAACCATTACTTCTATATAATAAAAGGCAGAAAAGAAAAGGTATAAAAAAAAAATTTTATAATTTTGTTGGTAGGTACATACGTAAGATAAAAGCAAGATAATAATAAAGCAAATAATAATAGGGGTAAAATTGGTATATTGTAATTATTTAAAGAAGAAAGTTATCTAGGAGAGATAGATGGGAAACCTATCCTTATATAATAATAAATATATAAGTATTTCTTAAAGATTATATATTAAATTAAAAATATAAATTATATAATTATTATTTACTTTATTTTCTTTTTATAATTATGTTATAAATTTAATATTTAATTTTTATTTTATTTATCTCTTTAATTACAAATTAATTTAATTATTTTTTACTAATATTTACATAATTTTATTTAAGGATACCTTTATTATAATATTTGCAAGATTACATGTACCATAGATCTACTAAATATTATTAATCTTCTAATTTTTATATAATTATTATAAAGCCATTAAATTAATTATTAACCTTTTCTTATTAATACTACCTATTTAGATAAAGTATTAATATAAAGAAAATGAATTAATATATAAGATTAATAAAGCCTTAAGTAATAAAAAATATTTTAAAATGGTATTGATTATATAATAAATAATATATCTAATATTAAAATCTTAGATTATTTTATAAATTTTATTAATAAGTATATTTTAGATAATATATTTATATTTAATAAATAATTAATAAATAATATTATTAATAATTTAGATTTTATTATTTTAATTAATTAGTTCTTTATTATTTAATATAATAATATAATTAATTTATAAATTTAAATCCTTATTATTTATAAATAAATTATTAATAAAAATATATAGATATAAATTTTAAAAATCTAAATTAATATAATTAAATTTTTGTAATTAATTGTTCATTTATTATTTAATTTAGGTATTAAAGGTTTTTATTTTTTTAAGATCTGGTTTTAAATATTGGGCTATTATTGAATAATTGAAGGTTACCTTAGGTTGGTAAATGGAAGAAATATATATTCTTTATACCTATTATTTAATGAATTTTTTGATTATATTTGGTGATTTTATATTTAATTATTTAAATTTCTTAATTTATCCTTTTTATATAATAATTATATTATAACTTTTTTTATGAATAATGAAGTGTAAGTTATTAAAATCTTTGGTTCTAGCATCTAATATCTTTTAGGGATATACCTTAATCCCAATTTTAGTGAATGCCTTATTTTCTATTATTAAAAATTTTATAATATTAATATTTAAAATATTATTTATTTAAAGGCCTATAATTTTAAATGGGATTATATTTATTATTAATAAATATAAATTAAATATTAATAATTTTATATTAAATTCTTATTAATAATAATATAAATAAATTTCAAATTAATATATTCCTAATTTAACCAAATTATATAACAATTTAATAATATATAATAATATTTTTTTAAAATATTTATTTTTTAATTTTATTAATAATTATATAAATATTATTTATTATAT
>MU623753.1:0-11314 GCA_025201765.1 Daldinia sp. FL1419
GGTGGCCGGGGTTTTGTCTTTTTATTAAATTTTTTTTTTTTTTTTTTAAACCCCCCTTTTTTTTTTTTTCTATTTTTTCCCCACCACCTTTTTTTTTTTTTTTTTTTTTTTTTTTTTTTTTTTTGCGCCCTCGGAAAAGACCTTGATATCCCCCCAAAGCTACCCACTTCTTATTTAAGAAAAATAATAACTCTGTATCACAGTGAAAAAAGGGACGAAAGTCGGTCTGAACATTTGGAGCTGGGGTAGGCTTAATTAGGGAAGCATTCCCACGGCCCATAAAAGGAAGTCGGCACAGCTCCCAAAGACAGGCGAATAGCCTACGAGATTACATCTCACAACTTGGCTACAGCTATATTACGAATATTAAATATGTATAGCACGGGTCCTAGACGTGATTTATATAGTATATCTCATTGCCGATAGTATACCGCCTAAGTCAGACACCGCAAAGTTGTGTTTGGGCAACACATTTGACATTCAATTAATAATTAGGTACCAAATTCTTTACGACTCAACCGCCAATTAAAGAATCGCACCATATTAACCAGGGAATTAAAATAGATATAGATGAACAAAGTTTCGGTCAACTGTAAAATTAAATTTGAGACCAAAATAAGTTTACTTGTCTCGGTTTTATATCGGTGAAGGGCACTTTGAGCTTTAAGAGCACTAATAAACCTCCACAACTTGTACCTAAAGTACGAAAAGTCTGTAAGACAAGAGAACCAATTAGAAGCTTAATGGACCCCCACACGTTTCTCAACAGGGAACCGATGTCGCCATTTCAAGACAGAATCGCAACATAGACTTCAACAGCAAATCTGGATCACAATTCACCAACCTATTAATAATAAGTTCCGCGTAGTTGGTTTGATCAAAAATTTATCTATCAACTTTAGTTTAAAACCCGACCTAAAATGATACTTAACCCGATCAACCTCCCACGCTCTCAAGAACCTTTTATGGACTTTACTTACCATCGTGACCTGTATATTAACCAAGGAGCGGTCTCAAACTGATGTCATGCTTTTACCTTACATATGCTCTTACATTATACCCGGAATACCATGCCTGACATACATAGTAACTACTGGACATACCTTTCTTAACCTCCTTAAAGCACCCACGCCGCCACTTCCAAGACCACCCAACGATGCATCGTCAAAGATACTATGTGATTACGCCCTGCTACGCCGTCAGCCGCTATACCCCTTTCTCATTTGCACCGGACCGCACATACGAGCTGTCGGTCTAAAGAACGGCGGCACTTAACAATGCATGACGTAACTTAGGATCAGGGTACAAGATGGATCTAGAACGCAATCCTGTACCGGATTGGCCCTATCTTCCTCCGCCGAGCCTATAGGGGACCGACATTGCCAATGTGTTAAGCTCGGTAGGTTCAACAAGTGCAATCCGTACCCAGTAAGCTTTGATAAAGCAGGTACATGTACCTACTTTTGGGAGTCTAGGTACCTAGTACGTTACGTGGGTGCCGTCCGCACACAGTACCGGACGCCATTCGTGTATGGTTTGGTAAGACCGGAGGTACCACTAGACGTGGACCGGCTCCATTAGGTACTCCATGTTTCCATGTTCGATGCTCCATAGTTAACTATTCTATGTATCAAGTTCTTTTACTCGGATGGATGTTCTTACATACATAGTACCTACCTACCTATACATACATCATGTACATCTAGTATTTTCATCTTCCCCCCTTAAGTTACTTAGAGTAGGTAACTTGTGCCGGTAAATACCTTGAAGTTGCCCTCAGGTACTTAGGCCCGACGAATTTCGTCCTTCAAGTTTGCTCTCAAGTTTTCTCTCTTCCCGGTCTACTCTTCCACGGCATACCAATTTTCGTATTTCCAACCGCAAGTTTTGCTAAATAAATGCAATCGACTTGCTTTTCGATACTCTCAGCCACCAATTACTTCATGCGTGGTGCGCCGTTTAAGTGAAGGACGCAAATTCTTATACTTATTGTCTCATTTAAAACTCGGATTGCAACATCCAGAGTCAATATCCACCATGTCAGACAAGCCAGTATTTCTGGCCACGCACCCACGAGCGTGCTCAACCGCTTTCGAGAGGGTGGGTCATTTTTTTTTTTTAAAAAAAAAAAAAATAACAATAGACATCAACATTGCATATACTAAAGCGCATTAGGTATTCATGACTCGTAGGGATGTCCTTACATGTGCCCATGAGCCATTTGGCGATAGCTTCTACTATGGTCCTGAGAGACTTGGCGAGCGATATGCCAATGATGAAGCCGCCAGAGAGAGCAGTGGCTTTTCAAAGACCACTTATCGTGACGTCTTAAACCGGCTAGAAAAAGATGGCAGCGAGGTTCGACATCTCCTGACATTCCAATATCCCTAATTCCTTTTACCACGCTTGAAGCGTCTCATTTCTATCACCCCCTCAATATTGGCTTCCTTATCGCGAGTGTGAAGTGGGATCAGCCAAATATGCGAGCATCAAGTTCAGGAAGGACGGTTAAGCGTTAGGGTTACAGAAATGGAGGTGCTACCAAGATATGTGCATTAAGTTCTAAGGTTCACCGGCGTGTCCCGAAAGTAGTGATACGTACGCGGAGGGTGACCGGTCGTACCTATGAACTAGGCTCCCGAATACCTCCCTTAAACCCGCAGCCCCTTCATTTCATTGTACCTACACGATTACCGATACCCTGGCCCAGCCTGTTTTTAGCCCCCATCATGTGTCGAGTACTTACTCCATACTACAGGGTAAGCGTGTCTTCATCAAAGACATGGCTTATTACTTGATGCCTCCCAATTCGCAGCCTGCGGTTATCCCCAAGTCCTTGCGCCAAGGGGATAATTACTCAGAGAAGGGAAACCCGACTGTGCTGCCCCTCAACATCCTGAAGAAGTTTCACTGGACGTTCCTAATTCGTCATCCACGACGAGCGATCCCCTCGTATTTCCGCTGCTGCGTGCCTCCGCTAGACGAGGTCACCGGTTTCAAGGAATTCCTGCCTAGCGAGGCAGGCTACGTAGAACTTCGCCGGCTGTTTGACTATTTGCGGGAGCAAGGTATAATCGGCCCGGCACTAGCCGGCGAATCAAACGGTCACAAAGCCGGTGGCGGAGTCGCCATCACCGTCATTGACGCCGATGATCTCCTTGACCACCCAGATGCCGTTGTCAAGGCCTTCTGTAAGGAGACCGGCATCGAGTTTACGCCGGATATGCTCACTTGGGATGATGCCGAAAACCAGGACTACGTCTCGGAGGCTTTTGCCAAGTGGAATGGATTCCATAATGACGCTATCCATAGCAAGAGTCTCACGGCGAGGACTCAAGCCCACGTAAGTACATTTATAGACAGAGTATCCTCGTTTCGCTCCCATAGTGTTACGTACTGACTTTACTTGCTTAGAAAACTGTCACCGAAGAAACTGAGAATGAGGAATGGAGACAGAAATACGGCAAAGAGGCCCAGGAGATAATCAGAGCCTGTGTGGATGAGAATATTCCACACTACGATTATCTCAAGTCCTTCGCCATGAAGTTTTAGATTGCCGGGAGGGTCTATATACATAGATAGTACACTTGAATACACCATTCCTAGATTCTTATTAAAGTGTAGCGTTGGTGGAGGGTGCGTTAATTTTACACTCTGTTAAGGCCGTAATAACAGTAGACGTAAGGACTTCATACATTGACTCTATTCAGCTCTTACGTAGAGTTCTTTTGGTCTGCCTCCTTTTGTGTGGGCTTCTGGACAATCTCTTCTTGGTCAGCTGACTTTTGGTCCGCCGCGCTTTGTTCCGTTACTCTCTTTTCCGTCCCCTCCTGATCTTGGCCTTCTGCAGCTGCTGCTTCTACCGGTTCCGACTCTTTCGCCGGGTTTTCCTCGGCTTCGGGTCCTATCTCCTCTATGTCACCTTGGTCGAAGCGGAAGTGTGTGACGTTGGGAGGCCAGCTTTTCGCAAAGTTCCGGTCCTTATCGTCGACCCACCAAACCTGCGCTTTGACTAGGGCCTTAACGACGCCCTCGTCGTCCTTCTTGAGGTTCTTCTCATCACCCGCTTCCAGATGGATTAGGATTTCCGGGTCTTGCGACACGGGTCTCCAGATCCTATTGCCCTGCCCCAATCCTCCGAGAACTGCGGCCATATCTGCAATGGTATTTCTCTTCTGGTTATTAAGCTCTTTGCCCCGCTCGTGCTTCGTCAGAGGATTTCCGTCCTTGTCGTAGAACATCTCGTCGCCCCACGCCAACTCGTGTAGCTTTTTACATTCCCGCATCCTGTGATATACGCTACGTCCCACGTCGCCGAAGCCATCGGGGAATTGTATCATGGCGAACGGCCGCCAGTAGTCGGATCGGAATTTGCTAGGCCTGAGCTTCTTGCCGTTGAAGGGGATTTGTCTCAGCGCTTTATTTGCCTTTACGATTTATAACGTCAGTACCTTATCTCGGGAGACAATCCTAGACGGGAAAAAAACAAAAAGATGCTAGGTAATTGACGTACCTTTAGCACGGAACTATGCGAATAGACCGTTAGACCTTCTAACATGTGGCCGTATATCCATATTTTCTCTCCGTGATGCTTTGCATATTGAGCCGCCGCCAGCTCTTTCTCCCTTTTCCCTTTATTCGAAGCTGTGGACTTGAAGCGTAGGCCAGTCCATGATATGCCGAGGGGCAGCCTGATAAAGTGGGCTGTTATTGAATTGACCCTCAGAGCCATGGTGGGCGGTTCTGGTGCTGAAGGGGCTCCGGTCAACTGAGGCTGATATCCAATACCACGGGATATTCGCTGACGGATCGGGTCCTTGTTCAAAATTTCCCGTTGCGATAACGAATCGAATTGGTGGGATTGATACCTAGGTACAATGCTGGTGAGGTCTTATCTTAGCGTTAAAAAGGTAGGTACGCAGATACATACCTAGGTACGAAGTACAAGTAAAGGTCAGAGGTTAGGTACTAGAGCACGAATCATTGTTTCCCACATGACGATTGCGTAGGTAGGACACCAACCGCAATGCAACACAACATTACGCACCGTTAGTCAAGAAAAGATCATATCCAGCTGATAGATGTATAACCAGTTATCTATCTACCTGAGTAGGGCACATATGAGGTAAGTTCCCCAATATAGGTAACTATTGTAGGTAATTATTGGAACAGGTAACTACATGTATCTAGTTATAGGTAGCTTAACTTAGTTATCTTATCACGCGAGCACCCTCAAGTCGGAAGCAGCAAGATCGATTACCCGATGCTACCCCGCGATTGGCTCGATCTAAAAGTTCCAAAGTTATCGCCAGGCAGACAGGCCAGGCTTGGCAAAAGATTTAGGTCATTTAAGTCATTCGGATCAGGCTAGCATTTAACTAGCTGCCCCACTACTAGAAGCTTCGCAGGCGTTCTATAACCAGCACGAAGCTTCCCACTCTTGCGAGAAATCTGGAGGAGTTTCCAGGAGTGCACGGGAAGTAACTGGAAGTAGCTGGATGCAACTGGACGCAACTGGACGCAACTGGACGCAGCTAGACGCAGCTAGATAGGCGTATGAGCTGACTGAGTGCCCCAACTTTCCAACTATCTCGTCATCATCACCTGTTTCTATCTTCTTCTTCGATTTCCTCTCCACTTCTTGCAAACAGATAAATACAAGTTTCATGTCTTTGTCTCACAACTCCTTTCTCACTTGAAATCACCAGGAATTAAAGATAATCTTGAAGATAATCTCAAAGAAGTAATACTCAATTCTTTACAGTGTTAAGCCAATATATTAAGGCTTCCACTTACAACAAGCGCACAACTTCTACAACTCTTACATTCTACCAGTGTATTTTTTAATCCGTTCGATACTGAGACACACATCAAGCCACAACACCGAAACACACAACCGTCACAATGACTTCCAGAATGGAATTCACAGACCGGGGCAAAAAGGCCCTGGAAGACGCCATGACGCTAGCCGAGCAATATGCTCACTCGCAATTATTACCAGTCCACCTAGCAGTCTCTCTGTTAGATCCCCCGCCAGACCAATCTAAGGATCAGCAAAATTCCCAGCCAGGCACCACAAACAGCCTCTTCCGACAAGTAGTTGAGAGAGCACATGGCGACCCTCAACTATTCGACAGATCACTCAAGAAGATGTTAGTCCGTCTGCCAAGTCAAGATCCTCCGCCAGAGAACGTTTCTATGTCACCCTCATTTAGCAATGTTCTCAGGAAGGCTCAAGAGTTACAGAAGACCCAGAAGGATACATATATCGCGGTTGATCACCTAATAACTGCTCTCGCTGAAGACCCAGCGATTGCCACTGCTCTCAAAGAGGCTAATATTCCTAAAGCCAAGCTAGTCCAGGAAGCTGTCCAAACTATTCGCGGGACGAAAAGGGTGGACTCCAAGACTGCCGATACCGAGGAGGAGCATGAGAACCTTTCCAAATTCACTATCGACATGACAAGTATGGCAAGGGAAGGTAAAATTGATCCTGTCATCGGTCGAGAAGAGGAGATTAGACGAGTTATCCGAATTCTATCACGGCGAACAAAGAATAACCCGGTGCTAATCGGTGAGCCTGGTGTCGGTAAAACCACCGTCGTCGAAGGCTTAGCTCAGCGAATCGTCAACGCTGATGTACCCGACAACCTCGCTGCTTGCAAGTTACTCTCGCTCGATGTCGGTGCTTTGGTTGCCGGTAGCAAGTACCGTGGTGAGTTCGAAGAGAGAATGAAGGGTGTCCTCAAGGAGATCCAGGAATCTAAAGAAATGATCATCCTCTTCGTCGATGAAATTCACTTACTAATGGGTGCCGGTGCTTCGGGTGAGGGTGGCATGGATGCTGCCAACTTACTTAAGCCCATGCTTGCCCGCGGACAATTACACTGTATCGGTGCCACCACCCTTGCGGAGTACCGGAAGTACATCGAGAAAGATGCCGCCTTCGAACGACGATTCCAGCAAGTCATCGTCAAGGAGCCTAGTATCCCCGAGACTATTTCTATCCTCCGAGGTCTCAAGGAGAAATATGAGGTTCACCACGGTGTCAGCATTGCTGATGCCGCCATTGTCGCAGCCGCAAACCTCGCTGGACGATACTTAACTTCACGTCGTCTGCCTGACTCTGCTGTCGACTTGGTTGATGAAGCCGCAGCAGCCGTCAGAGTCGCTCGAGAATCTCAGCCTGAAATCATCGATTCTCTAGAGCGTAAGTTGCGACAACTCAGGATTGAAATCCACGCACTATCCCGAGAGAAGGATGATGCCTCAAAGGCTCGACTCCAGATTGCCAAGCAAGATGCTGAAAACGTCGAAGAGGAATTGCGGCCTCTCCGAGAAAAGTACGAGCGTGAACGAAAGCGCGGCAAAGACATCCAAGAGGCCAAGATGAAGCTTGACCGTCTAAAGGTCAAGATGGAAGATGCAGCCAGAATGGGTGACCATGCTACTGCTGCAGATCTCCAGTACTACGCTATTCCCGAACAAGAGAACGCAATCAAGGAGCTTGAACGCCAGAAGGCGGCCGCCGATGCAGCTCTAAGCCAACACGACACCGGTGGCTCCATGGTCACGGATGTAGTCGGACCTGACCAAATCAATGAAATCGTCTCACGCTGGACCGGTATTCCCGTTACAAGACTTAAGACTTCCGAAAAGGAAAAGCTCATCCACATGGAGAGGGCCCTCGGAAAAATTGTCGTTGGACAGAAGGAAGCCGTACAGGCAGTCTCCAACGCCATTCGGCTGCAACGATCCGGGCTTAGCAACCCTAACCAGCCACCGAGCTTCCTCTTTTGTGGACCATCCGGTACTGGTAAGACTCTATTGACAAAGGCTCTTGCCGAATTCCTGTTCGACGACCCGAAGGCAATGATCCGGTTCGATATGTCCGAATACCAAGAGCGTCACTCACTAAGCCGAATGATTGGTGCACCGCCGGGATATGTCGGCCACGACGCCGGTGGTCAACTTACCGAGGCTCTCCGCAGGAAGCCCTTCTCTATCTTACTGTTCGATGAAGTTGAAAAGGCGGCTAAGGAAATCCTTACTGTCCTTCTACAACTCATGGATGACGGTCGTATCACCGATGGACAAGGTCGTGTTGTCGATGCCAAGAACTGCATCGTCGTCATGACTTCCAACTTGGGTGCAGAATACTTGTCTCGCCCTGCTGGCCGTGACGGTAAAATCGACGCCACAACTCGGGACTTGGTCATGAATGCCCTACGCAACTACTTCCTACCCGAGTTCCTCAACCGTATCAACTCGACTGTCATCTTCAACAGGCTTACAAGACGTGAGATCCGCAAGATTGTTGATCTACGGCTTGAAGAAATCCAGAAGAGGCTTAGCGACAACGATCGTAACGTGCGCATCGAAGTCACAGAAGAGGCCAAGGACTACTTGGGCAGTGCAGGCTACTCGCCCGCGTACGGTGCTAGGCCATTGGCCAGACTCATCGAGAAGGAAGTTCTTAACCGCCTTGCTGTCCTCATCCTACGGGGTGGTATCAAAGATGGTGAGGTTGCGCGGGTTGTCATGGTTGGTAACAAGATCCAAGTCCTAGCCAACCATACCGACAGCGAACTAGGCGACGGTGACGACGAAGATATGCTCATTGATGAAGAGGATGCGGTGGAGGACATTGTCCCTGACGGCATGGATGAGGACATCTACGATTAAAGGGGAGGCACGACTGTGCAATTCGTAAAAGATTGACGACGAGTAATGATTGATGACTTAGGGAAGAAAAGCACGTTACCATTTCCAGAGGTTATGGGACACACACGTACGAAAGGGAGTGAACGAATATGTTGTCCGCTGGAAACAGTGGAAATTCGGCATATGGCGTTGCATGGCGTTTGGTAAATAAATTTGAGTATTAGTTGATTAGTTGGCTAGCATTATTATAAAAAGTCTTAGGTTGGACTTAATATAAATAATTCATAAATATTTTATTCTTTTGCTGTTGTGATTGGGAATTGGACGTGAGTGTTACTAATTTGCTGTGGTAGGTCTACTGCGGTCTTGTAGTCAATGATAATAATATTAATTTTATATATCAGGCGGATATCCGGGTAGGGACCTACCCATACTACAGTTATGGGACAAAAAAACCGCACACCTCAAATTTCGTACCCCTAACATTCAAACTTAAATAACTTGATATAGAAAATAGATAAAATTAATTGGTTTTTTGTTTTCAATTATTTAATTAATAAAATATTTATTTTTGATTTTTCATATTTATTATTATGTAGGATTGATATTAAAATAGTTGATATAATTAGGTTTAGTTTTTTGTATAAAATATAATTTAATATAAAGTGATATATGATATAGAATAAATTTGAAAAAAATATAAATATAAAATGTAAGTAATTATATATATAAAACAACTTTCCTTAAGATTCTAGGTATAGAATTGAGTAAGTTATAAGCTTTTGAAATATATAAGTTTTAGGGATTTTGATAAAAAATCCACATTTTTCTATAAAACATACCCTATTCAACTAAACTGGAGGTTACCCCAAGGGCTGACACAATCCTTAAATTTTCAGATAAGGTCTTTTATAAATACTTAATCTATTATAATATTATTACTTTTAAAAATTTACATAACATCTTGTTGGGCTAAACATACATATAAAAGAAATAACAACAAAAACAAATAACAAATAAAACAATATAATAAAACCTATATATTTATAAATCCTAAAAAAAAAAGTTATTTATTTTAAACTTAACAAATTTAAAACCTTTATATATATAATATATTAATTATATAATACCTCCTTTATTTATTATAAAAGTTTATAATATTTAATAATATATAACCATTACTTATTTTATTTTTTTTTATAAATAATAACTTATAAATCATCATTAACTTTTTATTTTACCTAATCTTTTAAATATAAATTAATTTAATTATTTTTTATTAATATCTTCATAACCTTATTAAAGGAAACTTTTATTATTATATTAGTTAGATTATAAATTTTATGAATCCAACAAATATTATTTATTTCTTTATTCTTATATAATTATTTTAAAACCATAAAATTTATCATTAATTTTTTTTCATTAATAGTACCCATTTATACCAAATATTAATACAAAGAAAATAAATCAATATAAAAAATAAAAGGAACTTTAAAAAATAAAAAACATTCTAATATAATATTAATAATATAATATATAATATATCCTATATTAAAATTTTAAATTATACTATATATTTTATTAATAAATATACTATAAATAACACATTTATATTTAATAAATAATTAATAAATTATATTATTAATAATTTTAATCTTATTATCTTAATCTATTAATTTCTTATTATTTAAAATAATAATATATCCAATTTATAAATTAAAATCTTTATTATTTATAAATAAATTATTAATGAAAATATATAAATAAAGATTTTAAAAATTTAATTCAATATATTTAAGCCTACAGGTTTTATTATCCATTTATTAAATAATTCTAACATTTAAAGCCTTAACTTTTTTAATTCCTAATTCTTAATACTAAACAATAATTAAATAATTAAAAACTACTTTAAATTAATATATAAAAATAATATAAATTTTTTAAATCCTTTACTCTATAAATTTATTAACCATATCCATAATTTTAATATTTAATAATTTAAATTTTTTAATTTAACCTTTTTAAATAATTAAAATTCTGTAATTATTATTATAAATTGTAATACAAATATTATTAAAATCTTTTATTCTTTTATTTAATATCTTTTAAAGATATGCTTTAATACCAATTTTGTTAAATACTTTATTTTTAATTATAAGAAATTCTATAATACCAATATTAAAGATATTATTTATCTATAAACTAATAATTCCAAAAGATTTTAAATTAATAATTAATAAATAAAGATTAAATATTAAAAACTTTATATATAATTTATATTAATAATATCAAAAATAAATTTTAAATCAATACATACTAAACTCAATAAATCCATACAACAATTTTACAATACACAATAATATTCTTTCAAAATATTTATTTTTTAATTTAATTAATAAATATATATAAATTATTTATTATATTAATATTTTAAATTAAATATACACTATAATAATATTTCTTATTATAATATTTATTCCTTATTAATATAAAAATAATATTAGAATTAATATAAAATATTAATTAACTTTTTAAATAATAAATACATAAATTATAATAAATTCTTTATTAAAATTATTATAATTTTAAATTATTAATTTCAATTTTTTATATAAAAAGGAAATATTTTTACCTTTAATTTCATAAA
>MU623754.1:0-11288 GCA_025201765.1 Daldinia sp. FL1419
AACTTTTAATCTTATTTTTTTAATATATATTTATAATAATATTAATGTTTCATATTTTTATAAATTAAAATATTAATTATTAACTTTTATATTAAAAGGTAATAATTAAATCATTAATATAATAATATCTTTCTTATATTATTCCCATTTTTTTATTTAATAATTTAAAAAGGTTTTTTTAAAATATTAATATTTTTTTTATTTAATATTCCAATTAACCTTAATTTTTATAATATATATATTTAATATTTAAATAATAATAAAAAGATTTTATTATTTCTTAAACTTTTAAGATTTTATTTATTCTTAAATTTTCTACTTTATTTCTTAAATCTTAAAATTAAAATTTCTATTATTTATACAAAACTTAACTATTATTATTATTATATTTAAATAAAGATATATTAAGAAATAACTTAACTTTATTTTTAATTATAATATTTCTATTATTTTATATATATTATTAATTTCTTATAAATAAATTAATTAAATAATATTTAATTTTTTTATAATGTTTTTTATCTTATAATTTTAGTTTAAAATATGTCACATTATTATTTTATATATTATTACATTCTATATCACTTTTATGTAAATTTCTTTTATTTGGGCCACATTATAACCTTATATTAATATTGCTAATTTGGAAAGGGTGTACCGCTGCCTCTCCATCTTTATTTTGATTGCTTTTAAGTGTTTATTCCACCTGAGTTTCTTGTCTAGCCATACTCCAAGGAACCTATATATAAGTATATTAAAATTTATAAAATTAGTTATTTTTTTAAATAATTATAAGAATTATATATAATTCTTTAAGAATAGATTTTTTTAATTTTTAAAATGTTGTTACTATTTATTCTTTAATATAATTGATTTGTTGTTTTGATCTTTGATAAATTAAATTAAAAATTTATAAACAATATCTTTTTAAGGTATAAATTATAAAAAAAAGTAATTTTAATTATAAATCTTTATTAATTTTATATATTTTGGATTAAATAAATTAGTATATGTTAATAAAAATAATATTTAAGCCCCTTATTATATAATTTTAAACGTTAATAAATTGAAGTTTTTTTGGGAATTATGATTTAAAATCTATATTAATTCCTTTTTATAGAAGATTCCTTAATTAAATATATTATATATTATTAGTTCTTAAAAAACCATAATATAAAAATTATTAAGTTATTATTTTTTAATATATAATTATAAAATTTATATTAATATTAATAATAAACTATTATATTAATGGTTTATTTTAATCCCTAATAATATTATAATATTTTTAATAAAATAATTAAATGTTAACGTAAGGCCTTTTATCTTTTTAATATTTATATTTAATTAAAGAAATAAGTTTTTATATTTAATTAGTTCACCATATTTAATTAGGTAAATAATATTTATAAGGGTTTGTAATGATTTAATTACTTTGTTATAAGTATTTAAAATTAATAAATTAATTATATTTATTAATTTAATATAATTTAATAATAATTTAATAATAATTTAATATTATGAGATATTATTAAATTAATAATAACTTATAATAATAATATTAGTATTAAATATATGTTATATAAATTATTTTTATTTAATTAAATAAAATATAAATCCAAATAAATAAAAGTTGTATTATAAAAAAAAGGTAAAAAAGTGCTAAAAATAAAAAAGGACAAATTAATAGTATTTTTATATTCCAATTTATAATTATCGTTATTTAAATTATTAAATATTTATTAATTATAGTTGCGATTTTTATATGGTATATATGTTTAAATTTGTACATAAATATTAAGCAATATTCTTCAGCAATTTAATTATATTAATTATAAATAACATCTCTCATCTCAATACACCATAATTTAATACCATAATTTTTATTTTTCTTCTTTTTCTTATCCTTTTTCTTTCCTTTTGGGGTTTTCTTTTTCATTTTTTTAACTTATTTAATTTAAAATGCTTCATTACATTTAATCAATTATTTTTTAATAAGTTCATATATTAAATCAACTCAGAATATTTTCTTAATTTAAATTAATAAATATAAATTCTTTAAATAACAATTTCATATCAATATTATCATTAATAATTAATACTTTAAACAATAATAATCATAATAATAATAATAATAATAATAATAATAATAATAATAACTTAAATAATTATTTATTTTATTTATTTATTTATTACTACCCCAATTTACCTAGAATATATTACAGGTATCTGGTCCATCTTTTAATATTTATTCCAAGTAAAAATTATATTCCAGAAAAAACCTACCCACTGCCTATCCAAATTAATTACATTATTATAATTTTAATTTTACCCTATATTCCTATTAAAACTTACCTTCTAATAAAAATAATTAAACCTTAATATAAAAAAACATTTTATATATTATAATACCCAAATTTTATAAAATAATATAACAACAACTTAAATATAAAACAATAACAAAATTCAAAATAATTTTATTATTTTTTTTATAAATAATAAAAATATTATTATATTATAAAAAGGTTATTTTAAAAGAAGACTAAAATATATACAATTTATACAAAATATAAATATATATAAATAATTTTACATTTCTATAAAAAGCCATTACCTATTCTTATTTTTACAACTTTTTTTTTTAATATTATAATATTATATTTATTTTCCAAAATAGTTTAAAATAATACTACTAATTTATAACCCTTCCCAACTAACCTTAATCCTCCTTATATACCTTACTTACACTCTACAATACTATAATATAATATTATTATACCTATTAAATTCATAATTTAATATTCTTTCAAAAAATTTATTTTATTTATATATATATATTATATTAAATAAAAAAAGCTTATATATCCATAAATATTCTATTATTTTTTTAATTTTATCCTATTATTAACCCTCCTTAAATATTTTAATCCCCTCATTAAAAACTATTATAATATCTTAAACCTAATATAATACTTTAATATTATATTATACCAAAATTATAATCCCAATGCAACTATATATTATAAAAGTAACTTACTTACCAAAAATAAAGAACCATATAAAAAGTGTAATTATATTTTTCCAATGCAATTCCAAAAATCAATTATTAAAACTTTATTACAATTTTTCTAAAATTTTTAAACCTTTAAAAAACTTATTAAAAAATTATTAATAATATTAAATAATTATTTTTATTATATTTAATCCTTTATTTACTAAATTTACAATTTTTATATATTCCAACAATCTTAAAAAAATTATTTATTTTAATATCACCAATGCCATAATTATCTTACAATATAATCCCACTTTATATCTATTCTATTAATAATTATTAATTATAATATAAAATTTATAAAAAAATTGATTTTAAAAAAAAATATATATATATTACCTTATTTTTAATAATTTATATTATTTTTATATATTATTATTATAATAATTTTTTATTTAAAAAATTCAATTAATATTAAATATTTTATTATTTCCCAATAATAGTCCATTACAAATCTTTAATAATTTCCTAATATATTTAAATTTAAACCTTAATAAATACAACCCTCTATTTAAAAATATATTTACCTTTACTCAAGACTCCTTAATATATATAACTAAAAAAAAATAAAAAAGAAGATAAAAAAACGGATATAGAAAAAAATAATTTTAATAAATACAATTTGAAATAGGTACAAAACAATCCCGGGTAAATATAATCTTCTTAAAGAACCCTACTAATATATTATTACCTATATCCTTCCATTTAATTATAAATTCTTCCCACTTAATACAAAATTTCTAAAAACATTTGTATTAAACAAATCATAATATTATTCTATATATAAATAATTAAACCTATTTAAAAAACTAATAAATTATTAATAGAATTTCATTAAAATTAAATAACATTCTTTTATAATCTGCACCAATTAAAAAAGCTTTTAGGGTTAAATTCTATTTAAAATAAACCTATATTAGAACATATTTAGGATACTTAAAAATTATATACCATATTATTTTCCTTTTACTACATCTATATCTAAAAATATTTATTCCAAAAACCCTTCTATTAAATAAGAAAACCTTTAATTCTATTTTCTTAATATATATTTATAATAATATTAATATTTTATATTTTTATAAATTAAAATATTAATTATTAATTTTTATATTAAAAGATAATAACCAAACTACTAACATAATAATATCCTTCTTATATTATTTTTATCTTTCTATCTAATAATTTAAAAAGGCTTTTTTAAGGTGTTGGCATCCCTTCCATTTAACGCTCCAATTAATCCTAATTTCTATAATATATATATCCAATACCTAAGCAATAGTAGGGAAACCCCACCGTCTCCTAGGCCTCTGAACTCAAATAATTAATCTATTATTATTTTTATTACTCCATCATTTAACCATATTCTTATAATATAATTTAATTAAACTAACAGTATGGATGAATTAAAAAAATATTAAAAATTAATTGTTTATATTAGTAATCCTTTCCTCAATTTTTTTATTTTATAAATGATTTTTCAAAATAATCTAAATAATTTCTAACTAATCAAAATATTTAAATATTTAGTATAATAGAATTTGAGGTCTTTGGTGGTGCTATAACTAATCACTATATCTAATAAAAAATCACTAATATTAACTTTTAAAAAAATAATCCTTATTATCCCTACTATTTTAATATAATATTATTATAATTATTTAAATAGATATTATCCTTTATATATGTTAATATCTGTGGAAGCAATTTTGTTAATAAATATATAACCAAAATTTTAACCAATTCTTATTATATAAGAGGTTTGATAATTTAAATATTCAATTATTTAAATAAAGTATTTTATAAATTCTACAAAGAACATTTCCAATTATCTAATTTTAAAATTTATATTGGTATATAATTTTTCTTTAAATATTATATTTTTTTAATGAAGATGATTATGATAATTATTTATATATCATAAAAAAGTATAATTTTCAAATTTTAAAACTTAAATTACTTCATATATAAATTAATTGTTTCCTTCTTTTTCACAGGGATGTAACTAAAAAAAACTCCTCAACTATAAGCAAGTATAATAATCGAAAATTAATAAGAAAGATACTTTCGTCTTAGGTGTAAAAAAAAAAAAAAAAAAAAACAATAAACAATAACATCAAAATATTACTGTATCAAACTAATTAATAGTTTGATTATCTGTGTATGTAAACTCAAAAATTAAATAAAAATAGAAAACCCAAAATAGTAAAAAAGAAAAAAAAAAATTTTTAGCCCAATATCTTATTCTTAACCAAAATTGTGATTATTATAATAAATTCCAACAAACTTTTTTTTTTATTTAATTATACGTTTTATAATAGTTCCTAATATATAATTCATTCTCAACCTATCTCTTAATAACTTTATAAAACTGGATAAACAAATAGTTATTAATCACTTTAATCAGCACCTACTTTATACACAATACCTTCTCTATAACCTCTCAACTAATCCTTCTAAAAACATCATATACATAACTATCAAAATAAACATTCATAACCTCTACTTCCTTAGCTTCCTTAAAAATTACAATATAATTTCTAATTAAATCAATAACCTCAATAATATCAAATAAAATAAAACCTTTACCAAAATCTCTAAGCCTTTTTCGTACAAACTTAAACCTCTTAAAATCATATGGCATAAATTTAAATTTCAATTAAGTATAAGTTTAGTTTTAAATAGTAACTCCATAAATAACAACTTCAATTTATTTTTTAATATTTTTATTAATTATCTAATATGGTATATCAACAATTATATTGTTTTTAATTGTTTTATATTATCTAAAAATATATTATACATCTTTAAACCATTGTATTACTTCTAATTCATTAAATAAATAATAAGGGTAATAATTAGGTTCAAACAAAACTAACTAATATATAATTATTATTTAAATACCTTTACCCTAATTAAATATATTTATAAATATAAAGGTTACTACTAAATCTTAAATAATAAATATAAGTTCTTTCAATATATATCCTGTAGCGATTGTAGTAACTATATCTTATTATTCTTATTATACAACAATAGGCTCTATACTAATCAGTTATTCTTGATTAGGTTCAGTATTAATTAATTAAATAAACAGTACATTTTGATTTGTACTAAGTAACTTAACGATAGAATCCTACTTTATAATGGTTATAAAAAATACTAATAAAGATATTAATAGGGATACTTCAAAAAAACAATAACGTACTTAAATCATACTAATCAAACAAAATATTAAATATCTACTCAATTAATTACTATTCTAACAATATAAGAAGAGATAAAATATAATTAAATGGTATATAAGGAGGTATTAATACTGCTTCTTAATTATCCTCAATCCATACTTAAAAAATAACCAGGGATTTATGGTATCTTGTAGAATAATAAATTTTAACTGCATTTAATTTACTATCTAAATAAATTGTAATAATCTCAACTCCTAATTATATGGCTTTAGTTTTTGATTATATAGCTTCAGCTCCTAATTACAAGGTTTCAACTTCATATTATATCATTTTAAAGATTTTTAAGAAGGTTATAAATATTAAAAAGACAATAACTTCAAATACGCTCCATCCTCTCTATATAAATAAACTAATCAAATTAATAAGAATTAACTCCAAAATTATATAACATTCCTTATAAATCTTCATAAATATTATCGCTTAACTATTAATTTCGTAATAATTACTATAAATCAATATAATAATTCTAATATCCTTAACATTTGTATTTGATTGTCTAATTAAGCCTATCTTCATAAACATATATTCCAAAAACAACTCAAATTCCATAACTATTTTTTTATAATAATGTTTGTAAAATCTTTGTAATTTTAACTATAAACCCTATAAACTTTTATAAATCTCTATAACTTTAATATAAATCTTTATATAAACTCTACTCATATTATAATAAATAATTTATATTATTACATCTTTAAATTTACATTTATTCCATTTTTAATATTTTGGATTTCCAAATTATTATAAAAAGTATTCCTGATATATATATCATTTAATTGAATAATTTTTAAATACTTTTCATATTAAGGGTTTTCCAATACCAACTATAAAAAAATTTAAATATATTAACTTATTTTAAGGTTTTAGAATCAAATCAACTTCCCTCACTCCTTATTTTTTCAAACTTTATCCTAAAATTATATTTGTACTAATTAAACAATAACAATTTTAATTAAAATAATATAAATAATATTAATAATATAGTTTTCAATCCTTATAATTGTTAATCTTAATAGATATTGGTTCTTTTAAAATTGAGGTTGTAGGTTTAAATCTTGTGATAATTGCTACTAAATAAGAGCTTTAATAGTTTTTACAGGATATGCCCTATACTTCAATTAACATATAATAAGTTAAAAATTGTATAAGCTAAAAAATTTAAGGTATCTATATCCTAAAGAAAAAATAAATTAATTAGATAAAAAAACAGATATAAGTGACTACTTACCAATAATAACGCGTACAATAAAATTATAAACCCAAAAATATATATTATTTATATAAAGCTTTATAAAAACAATCTCTAAAAGAACTATATATGACTTAAACTGATTAGGTAAGAAAATAATTTTTGAAGATTTATTTATATCCAAAAGAACATATATAAACCTTAAAAGGGGAGGGACCAACAAAGTCCTTCAAAGTAGCTCCTATTATTTAATCACACTACCCCAGTTCAATAGTTTATTTAAGATATAAATATATATAAATAATTTTACATTTTTATAAAAAGTTATTATTTATTCTTACTTTTACCACCTTCTTTTTAATATCATAATATTTTATTTATTTTCCAAAATGACTCAAAATGGTACTGCCAACCCGTGGCCAACTATTTATAATATATTTATTAATAAAATATATAATAATGTACTGGACATATATATAACAAAAATCAGGATTAATTGGAACGTTAAATGGAAGGAATGCCAGCATCCCAAAGAAACCCTCTTAAATTATTCGATAAAAAGATGGAAATGGTATAAAAAGGATATTATTATGTTAATAATTTAGTTATCACCCTTTAACACAAAAATCAATAATTGGTATTTTAACTTACAGAAATATGAAATATTGGCATTATTATAGATATATATTAAGAAAATAGGATTAAAAAAAATTTTATTTAATAAAAGAATTTTTAAAATGAAATTTTTTAAATATAAATATAATAAAAGGGAAATAATATAATATATAATTCTTAAATATTTAAATATATTCTAACATAAGTTTATTTTAAATAGAATTTAAACTTAAAAACTTTTTTAATTAATATAAATTATAAAAAAATATTATTTAATTCTAATAAAATTCTATTAGTAACCTATTAATTCCTCAATTAGATTTAATTACTTATATATAGAATAATATTATAACTTATTTAATATAAATATTTCCAAGAATTTTATATTAAATAAGAAAAATTTATAATTAAATAAAGAAATATAAATAATAATATATTAATAAAATCTTTTAGAAAGATTATATTTATTTAAGATTATTCTGCACTTATTTCAAATTATATTTATTAAAATTATTTTCTTCCATATTTGTTTCTTTATTCTTTTCTTTATTTTCTTTAGTTATATATATTAGAGAATCTTCAATAAAAGTGAATACATTTTCGAAAAAAGGGTTATACTTATTAGGATTTAAATTTAAATATATTAAGAAATTATTGAAAGTTTATAATAAATTATTATTAAAGAATAATAAAACATTTAATATTAATCAAATTTTTTAAATAAAAAGTTATTATAATAATAATATATATATGTTTTTTTAAAATTAATTTCCTTATAAATCCTATATTATAATTAATAAATATTAATAGAATAGATATAAAAAGGGGTTATATTATAAAATAATTATAATATTAATAATATTAAAATGAGTAATCTTTCCAAAATTGTTAGAATATATAGAAATTGTGGATTTGGCAAATAAAGGATTAAACATAATAAAATAATTATTAAATATTATTAATAATTTCTTAATAAATTTTTTAAAGATTTAAAAATTTTAAAAAGATTATAATAAAATCTTAATAATTAATTTCTAAAATTATATTAAAAAGGTATAATTATATTCCTTATATAATCTTCTGATGGTTATATGATTTATGTGCCTTGACATGGCATATTATAATTAGGAAATACCTATATATCTATTATTATATAAAGATGGATTTCCTACTTATCTCTTTCAAATAGCTTTTTTCCTTAAATAACTTTAATATACCAATCTCATTCCTATTATTATTTACTTTATTATTATTTTATTTTTATTTATATATATATTTACTAATATTAATTAATATTATTAAATAATTAATAATATAAATTAATAAAATTAAAAGAATTATTATTACAACAATTTAGAAATCTTTATTATAATAATATAAGTAATATTAACATTTATATTTTTAATTACCTTTATAATAAATAATTATTATTTAATATTATTTAATCTTTAAAATATATACCTTCTTAAATTCCTATTTATATTATTACATTTATTTTTAATATTAGCTATTACAATATCTTAATTAGAAAATTTAATATAAATATAAACCCAAATCCCATTTAATAATATAAATCCTATTTAAATAAAAAATATAGATATATTTTATAAATTAATAAAACATTTATCCGTCTAAAACTTAATATTCTTTAACCAATTTAACCATAAGGTTATAAAATGGATAAGTATTATTTTTACACTAATAATCCCCAAATAAAAAATAATTTAAATATTATAGGTCTTGAAAGATATTAAAACTATAGATTTAAATACCTTTTATACACATATACCTAATAAAATATTAATTAAATATAAAAAATATTTTAAAAAATTTATAATAAATAATTTTGTTAATATATTAAAATTAATTTAAACCATTTTATAAATAATATTAATATAAAAAAGCATTTATTTAAAAGAATTAAATATTAATTATTTAAAAATATTTAATAATCTTATATTTATAAATAAATTATTATAATAAAATTTAAATAGATTAAAGGCCATAAAGTAAAAATGGCTTAATATATTAATAGAAAAGGTATTAATGATTAATATTAAAGAAAAGTTAATATATTTTAATATAGAAATTATTACCCGAATAATAATATTAATATAATAATAATAATTAATAATTTCTAATTTATAAATATTCATATATTTAATTATATAAATAAAATAACTAAATATTATTTCTTTTAACCCATTTTATCTTATAATATATATCCCTTACCTTATAACCATTATTACCTAATCCCTTTTCTATTCCTAATATTTTACTAATAATTTAAATAAAATTTATTTTATAATACCTTCCTTCCTTAATTATAATTTTATTATATTAATTATTACTTCATTCCTACCTTATAAAATTCTATTATAATCCTTAAAAAATTTAAAAATTTCTTAATTAATTAAAATAATTTTAATAAAAAAATTAAATAATATTTAATATTCTTCTTAAACCCCTTCTTTAATAAAAACCCCTAACATTTATCCAATTATTATTTCTTCTACCCCCTCTAATTTCCCCTACCTATCCTATATAATAGAAATAATAAAAATATAACCTAAATTATAACCTTAAATATAATATAAATCTTATATTAGCCCAATCCCCTCTTCTAACCCTAAAAAATGATTTTAAACCCCCTAAACCACCATTAAATAATCTATACATAATTATAATACTACCCCCAAACATTAAAACAAATAAAAGAAAGTAATTAATAAAAAGCTACAATTCTTCTTTCTTAATAACACTATTATTTATATAAAAAAAGTCTTTTAAAATGAAATTTTTATACCTATTAATAATTAATAAACCTTAACTTATTTTATAATTCCTCCAAAATATATTCCTAATAAAATATACCAATCTATTATTATAAAATATTTTAAAAAAATATAAAATATTAATAATAATTATATTAAGAAATTATATAATATTTTTAAAAATAAATTCCAATTTTCTTTAAAAATATATTTTATAATAAATATATACCTATTATAATTTTATATTATTTTTTTATTAATATTAATAAAAAAGCTATTTCTTTATTTCTTATATAATATTTTCCAATATTAATATTTTATAAATATATATTTTATTTTATAATATTATTTTAATATTATAAAAAATAAAAATTAATATTATTAAAATTTATTTATTTATTACTACC